>NW_021024559.1:951932-977088 GCF_004153795.1 Camellia sinensis
CAAGAGCACATAATGTTTATAAAAAATCATATCATGATTAATAGAGACCGATCTTTGATCGGGCGAGCGGGGGTGCTCAATTCATGACAAATATAAACACAAATAATGTTACACAATGAAATGTTTGTACATATGCCTGGTAGTTTTGAATCAATTCCTTGTTTTTGCTTTTTGTCATTTTATTTTCTTTGGTTCATGTGAGATTTTCCAGTATTCCGGTTTTAATTAATTGTGCTTTGTTTTATTTTACAAATAAGTGTGAAAAATGAAAACAATTGAACAAAAAATTGAATGATTTCTAAAACAAAAAAAATATAGCTGGAATAATGACTTCACTCTCTTATTGCAGACTTTATAGGGCTTGTAAATTGCACTATATTTGACTCGGCCCTAACCGAGAGTGTTAGGGCATATTCCATTCCTTTGGACCTTAGTGGCTATGGTGTGGTTGAACTAAGCTGATTAATCTAGACAATTGTAATCTAACAAATTAACAATTATTAAAAGAAAATAATCCTGACAAAAAATATGAAAAAATAAAATACAAAATATAGGTTTGAATTTCACCTCATTAGGCCTAAGCTAGTACTCCGATGTACGTGTTGCTTGTGACAAGAAGCTCGCTGGTCAACTTGGCTAGTGAACATGACAAAATAATATGAGAAAATTAAATAAAAAAGCATAGATTTGTATCTCGGCCCATTAAGACTAATTTAGGTGGTGTTTGGGGAAAAAAAAAATTGGGTTTTTTTTTTTTTTGCAAAACCAAAAAAAATAAATCGAAACAAAATATCACATCTAACCTCATAATCATTTCACTTTTTCTCTCATAAACATCACATCCAACAATAAAAAAACTTAACTATCTTCCCAAATATCAAATTTTTTTTTATCTAACAATATTCTACGATTAAAAAAATTTACATAAAACATCACTTCCCAAACACCCAAGTCTATTCACTAAAGTTTAGGTTAAGATCAATCTTTATGTTAGATAACTTTTATTATTATTTTTTTAAACATTTGATACGAGAGAATAGGAGCCATCCATTGAAAAGTCAAATATGAGCATCACACCTAATAAAAGAGAGTACCTTATTAGCGGCCAAAGTTTCTCTATAAGCAACATCTGCAATCTCCTAAACAAAAACAAGCAACTAAGTCTATGGGATCCCAATTTTCATGCACAACCAACCATTCATTATGGTTATTTTTGTCTATAATTTTTCTAAGTAGCTAGTATTATTGGCTATTTAAACCTCATCCCCTTCAATCTTCTCTCATTCCCCCAAAAATAAAACAACTCTCCAATTGTCTCTTCTCCTTAAACATCAACCAAAAAAAATAAAATAAAACAAGAGACAATGGAGCTTATCAAGACTCGTGTTCTCCTCACCATTGCCATATCTTCTCTCATCTTAGGCACATTCACTGGCGAAGCCACCGATACCTCCGCTGAGGCCCCTACACCGGTCTCCTCCATCTCCTCCTCCCCAAGCTCTTCGCCGGCCTCTTCCCCATCATCTGAAATCCCAGACTCTATTGAAAAGTTCATCACCATCGGCATTAACAGCGCCGACGAAGGCATCAAACAAGCCCAAAACCTTCTAGAAGACTCATCAACCTCGTCAGCAGTCAGTGTTTGCCTCAAACAGTGTGTTGAAAATTTTGGTTATGCCATTGATGACTTGAAGAAAGCTTTAGATGATATTGCAGCCAATGACAATTACTTGCTCAGCGAAGACCTCGCTGCCGCCTCGTCTGACGTGGCGGGCTGCGAGCAGTGCTTTGAGGAGATGGTCGGAGGGAATAATCCGGTGGCGGAGTTCGATAAGGCCGTCAAGTTCACGACTAGCCATTGCTTGAGCATGCTTGATTACACTTCTTAAATTTTTATTCCTATTTTTAATTTAAAAAAGAAAGTGTTTTTATTTTTATATTTTTTTAAGAAAACGAAAATATGTGATTTTCGCCTTCTAAAAAAAAATAGTACGACATTTAATGAATAAATGTACGCTCCTTCTTGTTTGGGCATAGATTTTATTATGTGCCCAGAATTCTTTCATTCTTGTATCCGAAAATTTCAATTGAAAATACATTAAACATAAATGTTTGTTTTATTTTATTCCATTTCTATTCTAGTTTCAATTTCATCAAGTTTGTCTTTAAAGTTTATCTTTCAATTGAGATGCTCTCCATTACATTAATGATTGTAAAAGAACTTGTATTAATGGTTCTTAATTTAAAATAATGATTTGCATGATTATTTCATAATCTAAAATTATTCATATTTTTAATGGTAGAAATCAAATATAATGGATAAAAAATAATTTTACAATTTAACCAATCTAAATCATTCAATCAAACACTTATCTTCTTACTCACATTATATTAGACAATTTAATAACCAAACACCTATTTTATTTTTCACCCCGCGTTTCAAAATAGTAAATTAAAGGGAAAACCTTGCAAATTTACAATTTTTTCAGTTTTTCTTCGTCTTCTTCTTCTAATCTTAATACTACTACTAATGGGAGTACATTACTTTTTGGGACACTTTTTCATAAACTTTTTTTTTACCTACTTATATTCTATTTAATTCATATTATTTTTTTATATTTCAATAAGTTTTATAAGTGACATAGTCACCAAAATAAGTCCTAATAATATTTACATTTATAGTGTGAATGTTATGTGATGTGAATGTTCACACAGTCAATGTGAATATTCATACCATCAATGTGAATATTAACATGACAATATGAATATTCACACTGTCAATGTAAACATTCACACGTCAATGTAAATATTCACATTGTAAAATATGAATGTTCACATCACCAAATTGCTAAATATTCAAAAAATATTTACAAAAGTAGAAATATCCAAAAAATACTTTAAATATGAGAAGTAAGATTTGATAGATCAAATATTCAAATAATGGAACATATTAGAATATAAAAATATCTTATGAACTAATTGACACACAAACACTTGAAAAAAAAATTCTAATAAATCTCCTTTACTTTTTTCAGTTCTCGATAATCATATTTTCCTTTTGGGTTAATTAAATATGTAATTTATGCCATTTTACTTTTAATATTTAAATTATGTCGATTTAATTCTTAATGTATAAAAAGTGTTTTAATTTGATTCTTAATAACCTAACTTTGGAGAAGTGATTAAAATTAAGGATAAATATGAAAACTCAACTAAAAAGATACACTTTAAAAAATTACAACTACACATTTTCAGCAATTGAGGATGTAATAGTTTTTTATTTATAGGTATTCTTTCGGAAAAAATAATCAGGGGGAAGTCCCATCTTAGATTTTATTTTTAAATCTTTACTTCGAAAAATAGAATATTGCAAAGAGTTTGGTTATGTTTGTTTATGAGTTATGTATGGAGTTTTAAAAAGAGTTTAGATGTAATTTTGAATGAAATTCTGAAAACATTTTGGTTGTAAATTTTGAAAAGACTTTTAAAACAAAGGATTAACAAAATTATTCACTGTATTTGATTTAAATTTTCTAGATTATGAATTTATTGGAAATTGGACTTTTTGGTTTTCTGTGTGTTTTTTTTTTTTTTTAGCGAGTACATTTAAAATTTTAAGCAATTTTTTTGTACTTTTCTAGAAGCACCTTTTTGTACATGTATCTAAAAAATACAATATTTGTAACAAAATTAATAATTACACAACAACACAGAAAATGTACTGCATTCTCCTAATTTTTTTTAAAATTTATTTTTGCTATTTAATTTTCTAAAGATTCTTTTTACAAATATTCTATTTTTTCAATGTATTTATATTGAGTGTATCTAATACTTAAATAAATTACTTCGAATATTAAAATAATTTAGTGCAAAAAAAAAAATACGGAATACTTAAAATTCTAGTTTTTTGATAAGTGAATTCTGAAAAACCAAATCAAACAAACTGATTACATTTCACAAATTCCAACATAACATTTTTGTAAATTAATAGTTTTTATTTATGAGAACTTTTTCGAAATACAAAATTAATGAAATCCAATATTTGATTTATTTTTATATACTTCTTGGGAAAAATAAAGTTTTGCAAATATTTTGGTATTGATGTGTTCACGAGTTTTGAATGAACATTTGAAAAGAGTTTTGAAATATTTACAATCATTAGGGAAGTTGTGAAAATAGTTTCGTATTGAGTTTTGAAAAGACTTTTTTTATAAATAAAAAAATTAATACAATTATTACATTTCACAAATTACAACAAAACATTTTCATCAATAAAATTGGAACAAATTTTTTTTTTATGAGTATTTTTTCGAAATACAAAATTGATGAAGTTTAATTTGAACATTTCAAAAAAAAAAAATTACATATAAAAATCGGTGAAGTCCATTATATGAAATCCAACATTTTGTGGCATCACCCCCCTATTTCCCATGCATATATGGACAACATGTCAGGTGAATTCACTCTCTCACGGATTGAATAGAACCCACTTTTGAAGGGCAAAAATGTCAATTTACTCATTTTTACTTATTTATATTATTTTGTTTCACATCTTTTTATAAAAAGTCAAAAAGTTCTTCTTAAATATACTAAATTTTTTTTACATCATATTTTAACTAAAAAATTGAAAAGTTACTAAAAAAGCATGTTTCCAAATGAGGCCTAAGGTTATGTTTGGGTTTGAATTGTAGACATCAAGCAAAACTCGACTTGCTAATTTTAAGGTTGTGGAACTATAGTCATGTTTATTTGTCAGATGAGATTACAAATATGTTAAGATTAAGTGATGAGGTTATTAATGTTATGATATTAATTAACAAATGTAAGATAAAATATATTTATTTGTTTACTAATATGATGGTATTAATAATTTAAAATTAAATTTATTAAATTATGTAAAAATATCCTAATCACATACAAAACAACTCTATTAGTTACGTAAAATAAGGATTAAAATTGTCTTCTAATCACTCATCATAACCCCATGCAACTACTAATCCCATCACAAGGAATGATTGATATTCTCATTAGATGGCTAATCCTACGTAATTTTTCCACAAGCAAATCTAATTTCTCTCCCCAACTCCCATAAGCAAATCCAATCTCTCTCTCTCTCCAACCCTCAAATATAGCAAAAATTATGTATATTTTTTTGAGAAAGACTTTTTTTTTTTTTTGGAACTGGAAAAGGCTCTTAGGCTACGGAGAAAAATCAAAGGCCTAAAGGGCCTTAATAACAGAAGGAAGGTTCCTATCCCAATCTAAGGGGATGTGGTCATTGAGGTGAGCATTGGCCAGCCAATGGGCCACACGATTTGCTGTCTTGGGAACCCAAGAAAAGGCAAGAGATAATCGGCTGCCCATAGCTCGAATGTCATGGAAACACGCTCTGCTTTCCCAATGAGGACCCAGTTCTGAGGCACTTAGCGCTTTCCACTTGGACATGAGACAGACCAAGAGTCTGAAAGAGTGAGCATGCTAACTTTATTGCCCTCGTCTCGCCTTGTAAAACAGAGGACAACCTTACAGAGGTTACAATCCCATCAACCAGTTTACCAGTCCAATCCCTGAGAATCACTGCAATAGAGGAATTTCGTCCATCAGGAGAGAGACTGGCATCGCAATTGACTTTCAGCATGCCTTGAGGGAGCGGAGTCCAAGTAAAGCCATCAATCCTGGGGGAGATGTGAGAAGAGGCATCACCCTGGGGAGGCCCCAAACTACGCTCTCTCCATAGAGAGGAAGCTTGACCAATAACGTGTAGAGGATTCACAGAGGTTTGGTTGAACACCCACTCATTGCGCTCTTTCCAGATAAACCATCCCACCGTGGCTGCCTTACTGATCATGGCTTTCCTGTCCCTGAGATTCAAACTGTGTTCAATGATGGATTGGGTCCAAGTCCTCGCTGAAGAGTTAAAGCCCTGTCTTGTGAGGAGGCCCAGATCACACCCAAACCAAACCGTTCAAGTCCAAGCACAGTGAAAAAGAAGGTGTTCAACATATTCTAAGTCAGCACCACAGATAGAACAACCCCGGGATAAGGCACACTGTCGATGGAACAGGTTTTCTTTGGTGGCGAGCTTATTGCAGCACACTCTCCACCAAAAGTTACGAATCTTGAGCGGAATAGGGAGCCCCCAGATAATTTTCTAGGAATCCTTGTGAACTATGGCTAAAGAAGAGGCAGTATGTGAGTTGGAGTGTTGTTCTCCAACCACAATCTGATAACCACTCCGAACTTTATACATCCCAGATTTAGTGTAATGCCAAACAAGGGAATCATCTAGGTCTTCCAAAGAAATAGGTATTGTTTCAATGGCATGCAAGTCATCTGTTCGCAGCAGGTTGCGAAGAGCGAGGTGATCCCATTCTTTTCGGTGTGGGTTGATCAGATCTTTCACAAACTGAATGTGACAGCCAACTGGCTTTGGAGTTTCAACTTTGAAGCTGTGAGATTGGGGCACCCACTTTTCATCCCAAAAATGTATTGACTTGCCATTCCCAACTTGCCAACGCAACCCCTTGTCAAGAAGGTCACGACCTTTAAGAAAGCTGGCCCAAGCCCAGGAAGGCCTTCAACCCCTAGACGCATCTTGAAAATCGGAGTGAGGATGAGAAACTACACTCTTTAAAGGTGTGTACTGTATCCACTTTATAATTAAAAAAGAAAATTACATAATTTTATATTTTTTTAGACATAACTAAATAAATAAATAAAATCATAACCAAACAACAGATAACATAATCAAAGATTTCATGAGTCCTAACTAAAGAATAAAATGGCATAATTTAGGATGCATAGGGTAGAATGTGTATATAGTAAAATTTTCCATATTTCTTTCTTTTCTGCTTTTCTTTTTTTCTTTTTTCTTTTTGACAAATTCAAGCACAATTTTCTTTTTTTCTCAATGTACCCTTTTTATCGAACAAATTTTTATTGAGATCATCACATGTGATAAGTGCTTGAATCTTGGAGCTAATGTTTTGAAAATCAGATCGGTGAGCGAACCGAAAAAGTGATTGGGTGAATGAGTCACTGTTCAACTGTGAGTTAACTGGAATCAAATTGTGATGTCATATAATTTTATAATATATTTGTAAAAAAAATTAAGTTCAAGGGAAAAAAAAAGTATATATATTAAATAAACGAACTAAAAACAAACTTATAATGCAATTGTTAGTATTAAAAGCAATAGATGCATGAATAGCTTGGTGGTTGGCATTTATAATACATTGTAAAAGGTTGGAGGTTCGAATCCTTCTACTACCATCAATAATGTTTTGGAATATTGCTGTCAACCCAACGGTTTAATGGATGGGTGGTTCAAGTGGATCATTGATTCAAATCGAGTTTTCAATACAAACAATTATGTGGGGTAATCCGAATAAAAAATTGGGTTGGTCGACAGGTCAACTAGTCAAATTATTCGATTTTCAAAACTATAGTTGGAACAAATGGAGTTAAGGAATGTCTAATGTCTAATTTATGTTAATTACCCAAGGGTGTGTTTGTTTGGACAGACTGGATAAGGGGGGATTGTAATCCATCGGACTGTTAGTCCCGAGACACATTGTCCCCGGACTATTTGGTTGAATTGGATTTGTATCCTATGTTTGTTTAGTCATGAGATTAGATGTCTGGATTTGACAATTTTTAGTGAATCCAATGTTTGGTCGGACTATTTGGTTGAATTGGATTTGTATCCTATGTTTGTTTAGTCATGAGATTAGATGTCTGGATTGGACAATTTTTAGTGAATCCAATGTTTGGTTAGACGGACTAGATAAGGATAAATGTTAAAAAGACTATTTTACCCTTGTAATTTATAATTTTTATTTAATAGGGGAGATGTGAGAAGGGGCATCACCCTGGGGAGGCACCAAACTGAGCTCTCTCCATAGAGAGGAAGCTTGACCAATAACGTGTAGAGGATTCACAGAGGTTTGGTTGAACACCCACTCATTGCGCTCTTTCCAGATAAACCATCCCACCGTGGCTGCCTTACTGATCATGGCTTTCCTGTCCCTGAGATTCAAACTGTGTTCAATGATGGATTGGGTCCAAGTCCTCGCTGAAGAGTTAAAGCCCTGTCTTGTGAGGAGGCCCAGATCACACCCAAACCAAACCGTTCAAGTCCAAGCACAGTGAAAAAGAAGGTGTTCAACATATTCTAAGTCAGCACCACAGATAGAACAACCCCGGGATAAGGCACACTGTCGATGGAACAGGTTTTCTTTGGTGGCGAGCTTATTGCAGCACACTCTCCACCAAAAGTTACGAATCTTGAGCGGAATAGGGAGCCCCCAGATAATTTTCTAGGAATCCTTGTGAACTATGGCTAAAGAAGAGGCAGTATGTGAGTTGGAGTGTTGTTCTCCAACCGCAATCTGATAACCACTCCGAACTTTATACATCCCAGATTTAGTGTAATGCCAAACAAGGGAATCATCTAGGTCTTCCAAAGAAATAGGTATTGTTTCAATGGCATGCAAGTCATCTGTTCGCAGCAGGTTGCGAAGAGCGAGGTGATCCCATTCTTTTCGGTGTGGGTTGATCAGATCTTTCACAAACTGAATGTGACAGCCAACTGGCTTTGGAGTTTCAACTTTGAAGCTGTGAGATTGGGGCACCCACTTTTCATCCCAAAAATGTATTGACTTGCCATTCCCAACTTGCCAACGCAACCCCTTGTCAAGAAGGTCACGACCTTTAAGAAAGCTGGCCCAAGCCCAGGAAGGCCTTCGTCCCCTAGACGCATCTTGAAAATCGGAGTGAGGATGATAAACTACACTCTTTAAAGGGTGTGTACCGTATCCATCTTATAATTAAAAAAGAAAATTATATAATTTCATATTTTTTTCGACATAACTAAAAATATAAATAAAAAAATAAAATCATAACCAAACAACAGATAACATAACCAAAGATCTCATGAGTCCTAACTAAAGAATAAAATGTCATAATTTAGGATGCATAGGGTAGAATGTGTATATAGTAAAATTTCCCATATTTCTTTCTTTTCTGCTTTTCTTTTTTTTTTTTTTGACAAATCCAAGCACAATTTTTTTTTCTCAATGTACCCTTTTTATCGAACAAATTTTTATTGAGATCATCACATGTGATAAGTGCTTGAATCTTTGAACTAATGTTTTGAAAATCAGATCGGTGAGCGAACCGAAAAAGTGATTGGGTGAATGAGTCACTGTTCAACTGTGAGTTAACTAGAATCAAATTGTGATGTCATATAATTTTATAATATATTTGTAAAAAAAATTAAGTTCAAGGGAAAAAAAAGTATATATATTAAATAAACGAACTAAAAACAAACTTATAATGCAATTGTTTTAGGTCTCGTTTGGGAACATGCTTTTTTAGTAATTTTTTAAATTTTTGGCTAAAATATAATGTAAAAAAAACTAGTATGTTTGGGATGACTTTTTGACTTTTTACGAAAAGATGTACAAAAAGTAGAGAAAAAATATAACTTTGACTTTTTGATATAGGTTATTGACTTTTTGACTTTTTTAGTAACTTTTTAATTTTTTAACTAAAAAAGCCACTTGCCAAACGAGCCCTTAGTATTAAAAGCAATAGATGCATGAATAGCTTGGTGGTTGGCATTTATAATACATTGTAAAAGGTTGGAGGTTCGAATCCTTCTACTACCATCAATAATGTTTTGGAATATTGCTGTCAACCCAACGGTTTAATGGATGGGTGGTTCAA
The DNA here is from genome assembly GCF_004153795.1 of Camellia sinensis. Taxonomy (NCBI): domain Eukaryota; kingdom Viridiplantae; phylum Streptophyta; class Magnoliopsida; order Ericales; family Theaceae; genus Camellia; species Camellia sinensis. The sequence goes on from NW_021024559.1 coordinate 961,662, forward strand.
GTGGATCATTGATTCAAATCGAGTTTTCAATACAAACAATTATGTGGGGTAATCCGAATAAAAAATTGGGTTGGTCGACAGGTCAACTAGTCAAATTATTCGATTTTCAAAACTATAGTTGGAACAAATGGAGTTAAGGAATGTCTAATGTCTAATTTATGTTAATTACCCAAGGGTCTGTTTGTTTGGACAGACTGGATAAGAGGGGATTGTAATCCATCGGACTGTTAGTCCCGGGATACATTGTCCCCGGACTATTTGGTTGAATTGGATTTGTATCCTATGTTTGTTTAGTCATGAGATTAGATGTCTGGATTGGACAAGTTTTAGTGAATCCAATGTTTGGTTAGACGGACTAGATAAGGATAAATGTTCAAAAGACTAGTTTACCCTTGTAATTTATAATTTTTATTTAATATATAATTTTAAATTAACAACACTAAAAAAATAATTTATAAATGTTCAAAAGACTATTTTATCCTTTTTTAATTGTTTGTTAAGTAATAGCATTGGAGTAATATGGACATTTCAGAGCCTAATTACATGGGATACCAATCCCATGGAAATAATCCCCCCCTCCCCCCAAATGGGATATGATAGTCCCATAAATATGGGACTAATAGTCCAGTGAGACTAATAGTCCGGAGCAAAAAAATTGAAACAAACAATGGACGATTAGTCTGGTGGGACTAATAGTCCAATCCCACACCCTAATCTTTCAAAACAAACACGCCCTAATTTAATGGCATATGATAGCTCAATGTCATAAATGCTAGGGTAGAAGATGGCTTAGTACCCTAACTGTGTGTGCTGTTTTTTTACCACACTGCCAAACAGGTACTCAGCTGGAGAACACCGGCAGAATAGATTGTGCTTGAACGACCTGTCATAGCAAGAAAAGACTCCGGCGGTGGTTCTTCTATCCGGGGGCACTCTGACAATCAAGTCAGTAATCAATATCTCTCAAAGATAACCAAATTGTGCCTAATTCACAAGTCAGAATACAAAAAGCATACCTTAGACCCACGAGGGTGCCTTACTTTTATTGCAATCACTAACCTGATCCCTATAGAAGCCTAGCTTCAATAGACTCTGGCTCAATGCTTATCTTGGACTCTTCAATAGATAAAGATAAACTCCCTAAGAGTTTTTCCTTATCCAGGCTGAGGTCCTCCCTCATTCTAGGACTCTTGTTCCCTATCCGTTCATTTCGGATTTCGGTATCTTCGCAGGTAACCTCGGCCTAGCTGAGATCACCTCGGCGTCATGACTAGGACACGTGGCACTTCGGCTGGCACTTTGGTGCCATCTTGGCCACGTGTTGTCATTCAAGAAATATGTCCCCACAACTGCCCCCTAGGTTCTATTACCTCGGCATATCCTGAGGCGATGGAACCTTAACCTTTCGACCATATAGCACGTCAGCTAAGCTTGCTCTACCCTTTATTACCGAGGTTATCACCCATCGACGTCCATATGATAAACACTTCAGTGTGTTTGCATCAATGCTTTAGAACCAAGAACCAAGTTTTTTCAAGTTCCCTAGCCGAGATCGTCCCCCTAGCCGAGGTCTTTGCGTCATTAAATCAAGAACTCTAAGAGTTTTTAAACGCGTATGAGCTGTCACGCACAGTAATTCAACCGTTTTTGCCATGCGTCTTTTCCCCGTTGAACCGTACTTGACACGCGCCATTAAGTTGCATCGCTTTTGCGTGCGCTGTCTAACAAGCACGTCGTCCTAGGCACACTAATTATGATTTGCCGCCTTTTCGTGTTTTGACAAAAACATTTCCCTCTCTCTTCGTCTTTTCACTTCACATTTTTTGATTTCTCTCCGTGCTTCAAGCTTTTCTCTCTCTAAACCACCATTGTCATCTTCCCAAAGCTTTTTGTAACCACTTCCGTTCACCTCCTCTGGCGAAGCTTTTGCTGCTCTTTTCCGCTCTCTGCCACTGGCTTACCCCAGTGTTCTCTACACCGGCCTCCATTTCTTTGGTAAGTTAGTATTCCCCCTTGTTTCAATTCCTTGTTTTACTTCAAATTTTACTATGCTTGTGTACTGCCACTGCAAATCTGTTCATGCTGTTAAATAATCATTTGTGTGTTGAATTCTACCATTCGTTATCTGTTTCATGATTATATCTTTGTACAATCTGTTGCTGGTATACACACACATATACACACATGTTGACGTTCTTGATAGCTTGTCACTGTTCTTGATTTTGCTTTCTGGGTTCTGAACCAAACACATACTCGTTATTCTGCCACTGAACTTGGCTTTGTATATCTGTACTTCTATCATTAAAATGTTCTTGAATTTCTTGATCTGTCTTCTTGAGTCTGAATCATGTTTTTGTTTCTATTTTCTTATTGCATTTTGCCAGATTCTTGTCTTCAATTTCCTATTTTCACATAATTTTTAGGCTTAAGTTTTGATAGAAGCCACTATCCCTAGGAAAATTAGAACAAATTTCCCTAGATCTTAAAAAGTCTTTGCCCTTGTTTCTGTTCTGAGTTTAAGCCGAGGTCCCTCAAACCTTAACAATCCACTCCCTTCTGAAACACCTTCCCATTTAACCGACGTTATGGGTATGTTCAGGTGGGGGTAGACACCCCAACTAAGCTAGTATACTTTAGGCAGGAGTTTGCCATCTCTGCCGACGTTCACCTCAGGTTAGCTGGAGAGGAGGACTCCATTATGCCCAAAGGCGACTCTATGCCATTCCCAGTAGTGGCCTTCATAGAGTGTGGACTTAGGTTCCCTCTTAACATCCTTTTCCAAGAAATCCTTCACTACTATAACCTCAGCTCAATGCAGCTTGCCATTAACTCTTACGGAGTTATCAATGGTATAATTGCCTTAGCCAAAAAAGAGAACGCTAGGGTTACCCTTGCTGACATCCAATATTGTTACACCATGTGCTGCCTGAAGTCAGAAAAAGGGCTATATCTATTACCTTAAGCCGAGATCCACGGAATACAAACTTGTCGCCAACCTCCCAGACCCCAACAAGGGTGCTGGAGACGATTACTTCGTCGTCTCGGGCAACTGGGAGTTCCCGCTAGATGATGACCTTCACCTCTATCCCCTAAGCCGAACAGTTTTCAAAGAGGGAGATGATAAGAGCCAAGTGTCACATTTACTTGCTTTCAAGTCTTTCTTACTTTGATATTTTTGTATGCTCTAACCTCTGTTTGTTTTATTTTGCAGTGCTTCCTCAACCACCCAAGGACTTTCGCAAATCCTTCTATCCCAACAAGGATTTCAAGAAGTTGTTGGGTTTGCCAGTTGACCAACAGAAAGCACCTCTGCTGCTCAACTACATCCCAACCTACAAGTCCACTTTGCCCAACGTCCCGAAGAAGAGCAAGTCCTCTCCCTCTGTTACAACTCCCGCTACAACTTCGTCACCTCGGCCTGATCAGGGATCAACCTCTGCTCCAGCAGAATAGCCATCTACTTCAGCTCCACAACTGATTCCACCTTCTCAACGCCAACGCCGACATCGAGCTCCACTGCTCGCACCAGCAGGCAGGACTTAAAGCCGAAGACGCCGAAATGCTGAGGCATTGTCTTTGGACCAATCAAATCCACCAACAGCTGTACCAACAATCCGTCTTGGCACTAAAGTTACCGTTGCCATCTCCTCTGACAAAATAGGGTGACAAAAGGCCGTTGCTGAAGACCTTCTTGCTGATATCCCCAATGTCGTCGCAGTTCAATCTTTTCAGTCTCAACCCAAGCCGAAACCAGAGAGGCTGAAGAAAGCCCAAGCCAAGGCAACGGTGACTCAAATCAACTTTGAGGACACCTTGCCAATCTAAAAAATGGCTGAGGCAGAAAAAAGCACCTCTGCTGCCGAAAAGAGGCCTGCAGAGGCTGCTCTCTCAGAATCCACCCGATCAAAAAAGCCGAGGTCAGAGTCTGTTATAACCTTGGGGTCCCTGAAGTCCGATGCCCCCTGGCCCCTCAAATCACCATCGAGGACAAGCCAGTCAGAGTTGGCGACAGCGCGACTAACATTGAAGTCGGCGTTGCCCTCTCCACTGCCTTACTCCTTCCCAAAAACCTTGAACGCAATGCCGAGGTCAGCGAATACGAAAATTTCGCTCTACAATTATAGCACTCCGTACAAGTAAGCCCCTAATACTTGTTACTTTCTGTTTTTTCCATACTTAGAGAGTTTTACTAACTTCTGTTTTTTTTTTCTTTCTATTTCTTGTAGGCGATCCAGCACGCCCACTTCTTCACAATGCAAGCCTTCGACATTAAGAAGGAGTTGACCCGCAAGACGAAGGAGGTTGCCGGTTTGCTCAAGACCATCAATAAAGCCGAGGCCAAGATGAAGACGTTAATAGATCAGACCAACACATCCAAACAAGCCCAAGACGAGGCTAAGGAAAGAGCGGGGGTTGTTGTGGCTATCGTTGAGGTCCTCAGGGCTGAAAAGATAGAGGTCGAAGAAAAAATTGCCGAAGCCCAAGCCAAGCTCATCGCTGACTTGGCCACAAAGGACGCTGAGATCAAAGCGGCGGACGAGAAGGCCTACGCCGAGAGGGCAGCCGACGTCCGTGAGGACTATAAGAAGCAGGTCAAAAAGGCATGCAACAAGGGTTACTCCCTTGGCCGGATGACTGCTTTAAAGAATTGGTTGTTCCCGAGGATTCACCTCTCCATGATGATAGCCGCATTGTCTTGTCATTCCCACCCACTCCAAGCCAATCCGAGGACGAAGTTGAGTTTGAAGAGGAGGCCTAGGCCAAAGAGACTGAGGAAACCGAAGCTGCTAGGGCCAAGTCCCCAACTCTGAATGAGCAAGTTTTACACTTGACTCAAGATGAGGAGGACGAGGTCCAAAAAACCACTTCTGAGGTTGAGGTCGAGACTTCTAACAAGAGCCTGGATGATATGCTGCGTGAAATCGATGCCGAGGTCCAAGCTGAAAAATCTGCCCGGCTGTCTGCCGAGGCTGACATAACGCCAATTGCTGAGGCAGGGCAGATTGTGGAAAATGCATAAACTTTAGTTTTTCCTCCTTTTAGTACTTGCTCTCTTTTTTACTTTTGGACAGCTGTAAATCTCTTTGTTTTGAACAATGTTAACTTTGTATTTGGCCGATGTGTCTTTTTTTGTGTTCTGAACAAGTAATCCTCTGTAAGTCGAAGTTCCTTGTTTCCTTTGGAATGCAAGTCTTCTTTTATTTTGACTAAGTCTTTGAATGCTTGTCTTTCCTTTACTGTCTTGTATATGATTCCATACTTAAAATAATTTGCATGTCTTCAAGGTACACCTTAACTGTGCAATTTCCTCGGGATAAAAATACTTCGGATATACCAGCTGAATGTTTATCTCGGCCTTGTCTTAACACTTAAAAAACATTGTAAGAAAGTTTTCACAAGTGTTTAGCTAAAACTTACCACTTCACTTTCAGTTATCAGGACTTCTGTCTTCCATTATTCTCCAAGTCTTGGCAACATGGTAATCTCGGCAAGTACATAGATACTTCTTTCAACATAACTTTGGCTTAACTTCAACTTGTAAATCTTTCTTAAAATTTCAACAAATGTAAAACCAATTTTCCTTCAACATAAACTCGGTTGAATTTCAACTTGTAAATTTTTCTTAAAATTTCAACAAGTGTTAAACCAACTTTAGCTTGTAAATTCCAACTTCCAAGCATTATTCTCCAACTCCCTGCCCCCTAGTGTGAACTTAAGTTTTACTTATGTTCACATTAAGTATGTACCTATGATTTTGTCGCCGAGATCAGATTCAAACAGAGACTGACCGAGGTTATCAACCTCGGTCTCTGTTAATCTAACTGTTATGTATTTTAGTGTCATTCAAAGTTTTCATTCTGTCGATACAACAAATCTAGGTTAATTCAACTTAGTTCAACTTGATTATATGCAAGTATAATTCAACTCTGTCATATAACAAGTCTAAGTTATTCGTCATGTTTCAATCAGAAACATCGACAACTTAGTTCAACTCTATTATATGCAAGTATAATTCAACTCTGCCATATAATAATTCTAAGTTATTCGTCATATTTCAATCAGAAACATCGCTAAGTGACTGGTCAATCGTTTTACACAAGTTTGAAAAAATCGAGCTAAAATTTTACTAATTACTTCGGCTAATAACAGAAAACTTAAAAAACCAAAAGAAATCTTAATGATAGAAAAATTTCAGATTGCAAGTATTCCAAGGTCTTGGCAATTCTTTACCTTCACTATCTTCAAGTCGATATGCCCCATTACCCAGGACCGAGATGATTCTAAAAGGTCCTTCCCAATTTGGGCCAAGCTTGCCCTCTCTAAGATCCTTCTTGTTTCCGACGACCTTTTTTCAGGACGAGATCCCCAACTTGAAACTCTCGTGGGTTGACCTTTTTATTGTAAGCCCTAGCAAGCTGCTGCTGGTATGCCCCTAGTTGGATTGCTACTTTCTCCCTTCTTTCTTCCAATAGATCCAGATCTCGGGCCAAAAATGCCTCATTGGTGCCATTTTGTACTCCTTGGGTTCTGATCCCTAGGATGCCGACCTCCAGTGGAATTACTGCTTCTGTGCCATAAGCCATGGCAAATGGGGACTCCCCAGTTGATCTTCTCAGCGTAATCTGATATGTCTAGAGTACACTGGGCAACTCATCTACCCACTTACCCTTTGCTGCTTCCAGTCTCTTCTTAATCCCATCCAGGATAACCTTATTGGATGCTTCTGCTTGACCATTACTCTGAGGGAAGCTTGGAGTAGAGTAATAATTATTGATTTTGTACTTTGCACAAAAGCCCTTGATTAGCTTATTGTCAAACTGCGTACTATTGTCTGCTATTATTTCCCTTTGGATCCCAAACCTGGTGATGATGTTTTTCCATATAAAGTTTTTTACATTAATGTCTCGAATCTTTGCAAAGGGTTCAACTTCAACCCACTTGGTAAAGTAATCTGTTGCCACTAGTAGGAACTTCCTTTGTCTAGTTGCTTGAGGCAGTTGTCCAACAAGGTCCATGCTTCATTGGGCAAATGGCCAAGAGCTGGACATTGGATTCAGATCCGCTGCTGGTTGGTGTATCAAAGGTGTAAACCTTTGACGCTTCTCGCACTTTCTGACATAAGCTTCAGCATCTTTCTGCATGTAAGGCCACCAGTACCCCTGAGTGATGGCCCTATAAGCAAGTGACCTGCCCCCAATATGGCTTCTATATATTCCTTCATGTATTTCATATAAAAAGTCTTCAACTTGTGAAGGATGCACATACCTCAAAAGGGGACTAGTAAAAGATCAGTCTGATCTTATGTGCTTTTTTATGATCATCTGGCAGTTTCCCCTCCTTAAGGAATACTATTATTGCATCCATCTAGCTTGGTCCCATCTCCACACACATTGCTTCATGCTCTGTGTTCAGTGGTTCTACACTTGGACCTGATAAGTAGTCAACCATTATTGCCCTTACCTCTCCTAGTTTCATTGCACTAGCCAAGTTGGCCAAGGCATCGACATGGTTGTTGTTATCTCGGCTGACTTGCTGTAGTCGGCAATTTTGGAACAATGCCATCAGTCTGCTCACCTCCTTTACATAGGCCATCATCCTTTCATCTCGAGCTGCATAGTTGCCTGTTCCCTGGTTGACGATAAGCTGGGAGTCACAGAAGACCATTACCTCATCGGCTTCTATTGATGCTGCCAACTTTAATCCTGCGATCAATGTTTCATACTCTGCTTCATTGTTTAAGGCCTTAAACTCCAAATGAATGGATTGTTCCAGCATCTTCCCATCTAGTGATACTAGCACTATTTTTGCCCCCACTCCTTGTCAGTTTGAACTTCCATCAACAAACAGGCGGAAGGAGTTGCCGACGTAAATATTACAGGGCTTGAGTTTATCTTCTTTCCTCTATTCTGCTATCCCCAGGTGGGTTTTTCTTTGTTCACCTGGACATCATGTACCTCGACTTAACGGAGCCCGATGTATGATGGCGTCTGGTGTGAACTTGGCCTTTGATTGCTGTTCTGGGTCTAAATTCCAGGTCATATTGACCTAACACCACTGCTCATCTGGCTATCCTGCCTGTCAGATCTCTTTGCTGCAACAGGGACTTCAGAGGATGCTCAATTAATACCACAATCTTGTGGGCTTAAAAGTAATGATTCAGCTTCTTGGAGGCCATTACCAAAGCTAGTGTTAGCATTTCCAAAGGTAAATATCTGGTCTCTGCATCTGCTAGGGTTTTACTCACGTAGTAAACTGCCATTTGTTCTTCTTTATCTTCCCTGATTATTACTGCACTTACTGCATACTCTGAGACCGCCAAGTATAAGAACAGTTTCTCTCCAGTTACTGGATTTGAGAGAATTGGAGCTGTAGTTAAGTATTTTTTCAAGTCAGCCAAGGCGACTTCGCACTCCTCTGTCCATAAGAAGTCTATAGCTTTCTTTACTAAACTGAAGAAAGGTTTGCATTTATTAGAACTTGTGCTTATGAATCTATTTAGGGTTGCAGCCCTTCTAGTCAACATCTGCACTTGTTTTGTTGATGTTAGGCTCTTTAACTCCAAGATGGCCTTAATTTGATCCGGGCTTGCCTCAATGCCTTTCCTGGTGACCAAGTATCCCAGGAATTTCCCTGACCCGACTCCAAATGCATACTTCGATGCATTGAGTCGGAGCCGAAATGTCCTCAAGATGTCAAAGACTGTCTTTAGGTCGGCCAAATGATCTTCAGGTTCCTTGGTCTTCACAACCAGGTCATCAATGTATACCTCCACTGTTTTGCCTATTAGATGTCTGAACATCTTAGTCATCAATCTCTAGTAAGTTGCTCCTGCATTTTTCAACCCAAAATGCATCATTCTGCAGCAATACAACCTTTTTGGTGTGATAAATGCAATCTTCTCCTCATCTGAGGGATACATGGCTATCTGATGGTACCCCCTGTAAGCGTCTAGGAAGCTCATCCTTCCATGCCCTGAAGTGGCATCCACCAATTGGTCAATCTTGGGTAGTGGAAAATTGTCTTTGGGACAAGCCTTGTTCAGGCTAGTGAAGTCCACGCAGACCCTCCACTTCCCATTCTTTTTCTTCACAACAACCGTGTTTGATAACCATGTCGGGTAGTTTACCTCTTATATGGCTCTGGCCTCCAAACGTTTATCCACTTCCTGTTCTACTGCCTCAACATGCATCAACGTCGGCCTTCTTGCTCGCTGGATGACAGGTTTAGCCGACCTGTCCATATTCAATTTATGGCAAGTGACCTCGGGGTCAATGTCAGGCATCTCGTACGGTGTCCAAGCAAACACCTCAAGGTTTGCTCTCAAGAATTCTTCTAATTCCTTTTCCTCTTCCTCGGCCAATTCTGAGCCGAGAAAGAAGAAGCGTTCTTCATCTCCTTGCTGGACTAAGATCTTCTTCAGGGCTTCCTCACTTTTCTCGGCTGGTTCTTTGCCGACGTCCTCAAGGACTTCCATGTCCTTATCCTCAATCTCCGCAGCTTCTGTCTCTCGTATATTGTAGGTGGATTTTATTGCTGCTATGGTGTAATTCTTTGCCTACACCTGATCCCCTCTGACCTCCTCAATTCCATGCTCTGTTGGGAATCGCAACAGCTGGTGCAATGTTGAGAGAACAGCCCCCATTGCATGCTACCATGGCCTTCCCAGGATAGTATTGTAAAGGGGGGGAGTGTCAATTATTGTGAACTCAGTTTTTACCTTCTTGGTGCCTGCCTGCACCTCCAAACTTCTGCTCCCAAGGGCCACGTCGGCGTTTCATTAAACCCGACCATTGGACCATTGGATTGTTCTAGATCATCTTGGTGAAGGCCAAGCTCCTTGTAACATCTGACATACATGATGTCACAAGAGCTGCCCTGGTCGATCAGTATTCGCTTTACCTGGCATTCTCCAATCTGGAGGGATATTACCAAGGCATCGTTGTGTGGATGCTGTACCATCTCTAGGTCATCTTCAGTAAAGGACACCACTGGTCCCTGGCATCCGTCTGCCCTAGGTCTCTTCTGCCAGACCTGATACACATGTTGCAAGTGTTTTACCTTCTGAGTTTCCTTATGTATCTCGTTCTCATTGACCTTCGAGTGAATCACATTGTTCACTCGAGGTCCACCTGCTTGTGGTTGTGGTGCTGGTGAAGGTGGTGCTGCCGGTGCCTGAGGCAGTCTCGCTTGCTCTTCCATTATCTTGGTTTCATCTACCAGGTCCCTTAGATGACCTTGTCTTACCAGGTCTTCCAGATGTTCCTTTAGGGCTCTGCACTCTTGAGTTAGATGGCCATCCTCATTGTGGTAGGCACAGTGTTTCCCCAGACTTCTTTCCATAAATTCACCAAAAAGCTTCTCTGGTGCTCTATAATAGGGCTGATTCTAGATTCTCTCTAATACTTTGTAAATCGAAATTCAGAATACGATTGTGATTGCTTGGGCAGCCCTTAGTCCTGTCTCTTGTTTATTGTATCCTCCATTACCTCGACCTCGCTTGGGCGAGCTGTTTCTCTTCTCCTATTTTGATGCCTTTATCCCCAGCGTGTCCTTATCGGCCTTGGCATACTTTTCTATCCTGGCCATAAGTTCCTCCATACTCTTTGGTAGTGTCTTTGCCAGTGATTTTCGAAGCAGACAATCATCTTTTAGGCCGTTCTTAAAAGACGCGACTGCCACCTCTTGGTTGCATCCTGGTATTCAGTTGAACACCTCATAATACCTTTTGGCATAGGCCCTAAGGCTTTCATCCTTGCCAATTCTTAGAGCCATCAGGGAGTCCACCGTCAATGGTTGTAGTTTGTTTGTCACAAATCTAGCCACGAACATCTCGGCTAGGCCCTCCCAGCTTTTTACAATTCCTTTTAGCAACTTGTGAAACCAGTCTGATGCAATTTCCCCAAAGGATGAGGGGAACACCTTGCAGAGCAACAACTCGTTCCCGGTGTATAACGCCATTGAGTTCAAGTACAAGCCGACATGAAATTTAGGATAAGACTTACTGTCGTATATCTGGAATCTTGGCATGTGGAAACTTTTCGGGGCCTCAAACTTGTCCAATTCAACCGAGATCTCGGCTTGACCAGAGAGGTTACCTCAGCATCTTGTCGCTTCCTCTAGAGGTAATCCCTTAGATCCTCCTTGATCCGTTTAGGAGCTCAGCTATCAATGGGTTTCAGCCTTTTTGGTACGCTACTCCCGGTATCGTTATGAGTCCTCTTGGATCTTTCTCCATTAGTTGCGTCGAAACAAAGTTTCTTCCCTTGAACATGCCGATGTTCTTTGGGGTCAGTTTCTTTGGTACGATGTGTCCTCCAAGAATCTCCCTTCATTGAATCTCCTCGCCCGACCTCCCTTGAAGGTCGGTGAGAGTGTTCCTTAGTCCTAGTGTGTTGGGGGACTGTAGGGACTGTTTTTTGCTCCCATTTCTGGGCATTGTTCTTAGCTGCTGGAATCGGCGTATCTTGTAACGAAAACGGTGGCTGCATGACGTTGTTCTGCATCATGAAATTAACGACTGATTGCAGGTCTGCCAATTTATTCGCCATTCCCTTCATCTCTCCGTCTCTCTGCAAGCATCTATCTTTCCATACCTGGAGGTCATTCTCGTTATAATACCTGCCTCGGTCTGCCTTCTTTGGTGCGTCTCCCTCCTGGCCGACGTCCTTCTCTCCGGGATTTTGATCCCGAGTTTCTTCGTTGCAGTTATCCTCCTCAACGTTGGGATCAAAGTGTTTACCACTTCCAGTAGGGATGTTGTTCCCAATCTTCTCTTTCTGTCCGTCGTTGGCCATCTATTCTCCTTTCTTTCCCACAGACGGTGCCAAATTATGTGTGTTGTTTTTTGACCACACTGCCAAACAGGTACTCAGCTGGAGAACACCTGCAGAATAGATTGCGCCCGAACGACCTGTCACAAAAAGAAAAGACTCCGGCAGTGGTTCTTCCATCCGGGGGCACTCCGACGATCAAGTCAGTAAGCAATATCTCTCAAAGATAACCAAATTGTGCTTAACTCACAAGCCAGAATACAAAAAGCGTACCTTAGACCTACGAGGGTGCCTTACTTTTATAGCAATCACTGACCTGATCCCTGTAGAAGCCTAGCTTCAATGGACTCTGGCTCAATACTTATCTCGGACTCTCCAATAGATAAAGATAACTCTCTAAGAGTTTTATCCTTATCCAGGCTGAGGTCCTCCCTCATTCTAGGACTCTTGTTCCCTATCCGTTCATCTCGGATTCCGGTATCTTTGCAAACAACCTCGGCCTAGCCGAGATCAAATCAGTGCCATGACTAGGACACGTGGCACCTCGGCTGACACTTCGGTGCCACCTTGGCCACGTGTTGTCATCCATAAAAATATGCCCCCACAGAAAGTTTACACAGATACAAGCTGCGACCTCTTACTTGATGGGTGTTTGATACCAATTTTTTTATTTTTTTATTTTTTGAGGTTTTTTATTTTTTATTTTATTTTATTTGAGAAAATATATGTAAGTGGGAAAAGAAAAAAAAATATCCACAAATGAGGGTGCAAGTGTGCCTGTGGTGAGGTGCAAATGAAAGGCTATGGGAGTACATATGCCACTTGCACCTCCCATGGGTTGGTTATTTTTTATTTTATTTTTTTCCCTTTTCTTGCCTGTAGTTTCATTTCTTTTTTTTTAAGTTGTTCAAAATGGTTGAAAAGGTTTGAAAAGTCGGTTTAAAAGTCAGTAGCAAATACGCTTTAACCTTTGTTTGGAAAGTGAGTTAGTTTTTTATTTTTTTTGACTTTTTAGTTATTTTAGCCTTGATTAAAAAGTCTCATTTATGATAAATTCTTTAATTTTTGTTAGAGAAAAAATAAAAAAATTATGATTTAGATGTGACATTTTATCTTATTAATTTTTTAATTTATTTTATCTTTTTATGACTAAAATAATCTCAACCTCATATCCTAAACATAGCCTTAGTGTGTCTTGGTGGATTCAGAAATCTTATTATTGCATGCTCGTCGCTCAAGTTGATAATATTAAGCTCGGAGCTTAGTCACCCCCACGAGTAAAATAGCTTGATATGTCACAACGATAATCAATTAGGTTTCATTCATTTAGGTTATGTTTAATTGAAAATTTTCGAAAAGAATTTAAAAAGAGAAAAGAAAAAAGTAAATAAAATTAGATGAATGCAAGTATATTTTATTCATATTTCATTTATTTTTTTTCTTTTCCTTTTCAAATCTATTTCCAAATCCCCTAACTAAACGCAGTATTAATTGATATTTAGGATGATCTAAATAAATATATTTTTGATTTTTTATGAAAAGATATGTAAAAAAAATAGAGAAGTGATGTAATAAAAAAAATAAAAAGATAAAAAAATACACTTTTGTAGGAGATGCCAAATAATGCCTCACTATTCTAGTTTTCAAATCTAAATGATAGGCCAAATTTTCCAATCTCTCTTAAGCTGTGTTTGGTTAAGGGAAGGGATTTGGAGAAAAAAAATGAAAAGGTAGATAAAATATGGGCGCTACTAGTAGCACCTACCTTTTTTTTTTTGGACACCCCATCTCTTTTATTTTTTTAATTCCAATTTTATCCAAACACGAAGTTACCTTTTTACCCTCGTCCCTAACATTCTCACCCTAATTTCCCAAACCCAAACCCTAACCCTAACCCTAATTTCCCAAACCCTAAACCACCAACTTTTTCACCACTATCTCCACCGGTGACCACCACTGACAGTATTGCCGCCGACCTTTCCTTCTATCTCCGGCGAAAGATTATACACATAGATACATCAGATTAATCATGAGATTAGTCTTATCCACCACCATCACATTCCCAAACTCTACAACCAACAACTCCCACTTTACATCCCTAGCTAGCGTAAGCCGCTCGGCGTCCGAAGCTCCCAGATCAAGGTGGAGTAGATAGTAATTCCTCAGGTGATTGTTGTTTGAAGCAACCGCTTGAGCCTCCGCCCATCACCGCTCGTCCCCAATAGCAGGTACGCGAATCTCAAAAGCTCCGGTGGCTTCAACTGGGAAGATATTAAAGACAAAGCTTCTAATTTGGGAAAAAATTGAGGTGATTTATGGTGCCGTGGGTTTGTTGTGAAGAGTAAGATGAGAGTGAGAAGGAAAGAGAGAGAGAGAGAGAGAGAGAGGGTAGGGAAACCAAATTTGGAAAAAAAAGACTCTCTCTCTCTGTGATGGGTCTCTTTGAAAGAAGAAGAATAAGAATGTGGGTTACCGAAGGCAAAGTAGTGGTGCTAGAGGTGGTGGTTAGAAATGGGGCTAGGGTTTAGGTTTGGATTTGGGGTTAGGGATATAGTTGCCATGAAAGTGGGGGTTTAAAGGGAAAATAGTGGGAACTCATTTCGCCGGGTGGGTGTTTAAAGAATTGAAAGGGCCAAAATAAAAAGGTTGGTGCTAATAGTAGCACTCTAAAATATATATATATATATATTACTTAATTTCACATATATTTTTTCTTTCCCTTTTCAAATCCCTCTCAAATCCTCCAACCAAACACAGCATTAGAGGGTGTTTGTTTGGAAGGATTGGAGGGAGATTAGACTCTATGTCCAATCCACCATGGAGTTCATTGTTTGGTTGAGAATTTATAAGTCGGATTATGATTCTCATCAGACTATAAATCTATATACGTTGGACTATTGAGTTCTAAGGGATGTGAGATAAAAATGGTGAGTGTTGGCTACATATTTGGTAAAAGTCAGTTACAGTTTGACACGTGGCAGAGTAAGGGTAATAAAGGGAGGTTATTCAAGCCTTTAATCCTGATCGTACACGTGGCAATAAATATTGGTCCTCACATGATCTGAGTAACACTAGATCAATAACGGGATGCAAGATGACATATCTTCAACGGTTACTCATATTCAAATTCAAGTACAAGAGGGAAGCTCAACTGCCAGTAATGTTAACGCCAAATTTGTCATAGATGCTTTTAATAACATGAAAAAGTATCGAGTTCAACTCAAGATATCTTACTTTAATAAACAAAATATTTTACAATTGCTCTTTCATAACACTTAATATGAATAAAAAGAGAACATGTTTATTGATATACAAATTTTCCAAATATATTTTTTTTTACTTTTCATGCCAGTAGAATTAACGTTGTACTTTATACTTTCTTTATATGTTTTATTATTATTATATATGTTCATCCCCTCTACATTGATATTCTCTGTCCGTCTCTCTTTGCAGGGCAAGGATGGCGGTTGAAGTGGTTGCGAAATGGGATGAGTTGGTGTGTGAGTCTATGATTCTTGAAACAGAGAAATTTCACTGTCCCTTTAAGGACTGTTCTGCAATGTTGGTTGATGAAAATGGTGGAGAGGGAATTAGGGGCCATAGACTCAAGCTCAAATCAAACACTTCATACTTCCAGATTGATACACATTTTAGTG
>NW_021024559.1:979570-1064068 GCF_004153795.1 Camellia sinensis
TTGGTTCTTCTGTTAATCTTATCAAAATGCCCTTAGTTTCAATCTGTGTTTGACTCTGCTGATATGGCAAGTCCGGGTTAACTCAACTTAGTTCAACTCTATTATATGCAAGTATAATTCAACTCTGCCATATAATAAGTCTAAGTCATTCGTCATGTTTCAGTCAGAAACATCACTAAGTGACTGGTCAATCGTTTTACACAAGTTTGAAAAAATCGAGCTAAAATTTTATTAATTACTTCAGCTAATAACAGAAAACTTAAAAAACAAAAAGAAATCTTAATGATAGAAAAATTTCAGATTGCAAGTATTCCAAGGTCTTGACAACTCTTTGCCTTCACTATCTTCAAGTCGATATGCCCCATTACCCAGGACCGAGATGATTCTAAAAGGTCCTTCCCAATTTGGGCCAAGCTTGCCCTCTCTAAGATCCTTCTTGTTTCCGACGACCTTTTTTCAGGACGAGATCCCCAACTTGAAACTCTCGTGGGTTGACCTTTTTATTGTAAGCCCTAGCAAGCTGCTGCTGGTATGCCCCTAGTTGGATTGCTACTTTCTCCCTTCTTTCTTCCAATAGATCCAGATCTCGGGCCAAAAATGCCTCATTGGTGCCATTTTGTACTCCTTGGGTTCTGATCCCTAGGATGCCGACCTCCAGTGGAATTACTGCTTCTGTGCCATAAGCCATGGCAAATGGGGACTCCCCAGTTGATCTTCTCAGCGTAATCTGATATGTCTAGAGTACACTGGGCAACTCATCTACCCACTTACCCTTTGCTGCTTCCAGTCTCTTCTTAATCCCATCCAGGATAACCTTATTGGATGCTTCTGCTTGACCATTACTCTGAGGGAAGCTTGGAGTAGAGTAATAATTATTGATTTTGTACTTTGCACAGAAGTTCTTGATTAGCTTACTGTCAAACTGCGTACCATTGTCTGCTATTATTGCCCTTTGGATCCCAAACCTGGTGATGATGTTTTTCCATATAAAGTTTTTTACATTAATGTCTCGAATCTTTGCAAAGGGTTCAACTTCAACCCACTTGGTAAAGTAATCTGTTGCCACTAGTAGGAACTTCCTTTGTCCAGTTGCTTGAGGCAGTTGTCCAACAAGGTCCATGCTTCATTGGGCAAATGGCCAAGAGCTGGACACTGGGTTCAGATTTGCTGCTGGTTGGTGTATCAAAGGTGTAAACCTTTGATGCTTCTCGCACTTTCTGACATAAGCTTCAGCATCTTTCTGCATGTAAGGCCACCAGTACCCCTGAGTGGTGGCCCTATAAGCAAGTGACATGCCCCCAATATGGCTTCTATATATTCCTTCATGTATTTCATATAAGAAGTCTTCAACTTGTGAAGGATGCACATACCTCAAAAGGAGACTAGTAAAAGATCAGTTTGATCTTATGTGCTTTTTTATGATCATCTGGCAGTTTTCCCTCCTCAAGGAATACTATTATTGCATCCATCCAGCTTGGTCCCATCTCCACACACATTGCTTCATACTCTGTGTTCAGTGGTTCTACACTTGGACCTAATAAGTAGTCAACCATTATTGCCCTTACCTCTCCTAGTTTCATTGCACTAGCCAGGTTGGCCAAGGCATCGACATGGTTGTTGTTATCTCGGCTGACTTGCTGTAGTCGGCAATTTTGGAACAATGCCATCAGTCTACTCACCTCCTTTACATAGGCCATCATCCTTTCATCTCGGGCTGCATATTTGCCTGTTGCCTGGTTGACGATAAGTTGGGAGTCACAGAAGACCATTACCTCATCGGCTTCTATTGATGCTGCCAACTTTAATCCTACGATCAGTGTTTCATACTCTGCTTCGTTGTTTAAGGCCTTAAACCCCAAATGAATGGATTGTTCCAGCATCTTCCCATCTAGTGATACTAGCACTACTCTTGCCCCCACTCCTTGTCAGTTTGAACTTCCATCAACAAACAGGCGGAAGGAGTTGTCGACGTAAATATTACAGGGCCTGAGTTTCTCTTCTTTCCTCTGTTCTGCTATCCCCAAGTGGGTTTTTCTTTGTTCACCTGGACATCATGTACCTCGGCTTAACGGAGCCCGATGTATGATGGCGTCTGGTGTGAACTCGGCCACGCAGTCGGCCAAAACTTGGCCTTTGATTGCTGTTCTGGGTCTAAATTCCAGGTCATATTGACCTAACACCACTGCTCATCTGGCTATCCTGCTTGTCAGATCTCTTTGCTGCAACAGGGACTTCAGAGGATGCTCAATTAATACCACAATCTTGTGGGCTTAAAAGTAATGATTCAGCTTCTTGGAGGCCATTACCAAAGCTAGTGTTAGCATTTCCAAAGGTAAATATCTGGTCTCTGCATCTGCTAGGGTTTTACTCACGTAGTAAACTGCCATTTGTTCTTCTTTATCTTCCCTGATTATTACTGCACTTACTGCATACTCTGAGACCGCCAAGTATAAGAACAGTTTCTCTCCAGTTACTGGATTTGAGAGAATTGGAGCTGTAGTTAAGTATTTTTTCAAGTCAGCCAAGGCGACTTCGCACTCCTCTGTCCATAAGAAGTCTATAGCTTTCTTTACTAAACTGAAGAAAGGTTTGCATTTATTAGAACTTGTGCTTATGAATCTATTTAGGGTTGCAGCCCTTCTAGTCAACATCTGCACTTGTTTTGTTGATGTTAGGCTCTTTAACTCCAAGATGGCCTTAATTTGATCCGGGCTTGCCTCAATGCCTTTCCTGGTGACCAAGTATCCCAGGAATTTCCCTGACCCGACTCCAAATGCATACTTCGATGCATTGAGTCGGAGCCGAAATGTCCTCAAGATGTCAAAGACTGTCTTTAGGTCGGCCAAATGATCTTCAGGTTCCTTGGTCTTCACAACCAGGTCATCAATGTATACCTCCACTGTTTTGCCTATTAGATGTCTGAACATCTTAGTCATCAATCTCTAGTAAGTTGCTCCTGCATTTTTCAACCCAAAATGCATCATTCTGCAGCAATACAACCTTTTTGGTGTGATAAATGCAATCTTCTCCTCATCTGAGGGATACATGGCTATCTGATGGTACCCCCTGTAAGCGTCTAGGAAGCTCATCCTTCCATGCCCTGAAGTGGCATCCACCAATTGGTCAATCTTGGGTAGTGGAAAATTGTCTTTGGGACAAGCCTTGTTCAGGCTAGTGAAGTCCACGCAGACCCTCCACTTCCCATTCTTTTTCTTCACAACAACCGTGTTTGATAACCATGTCGGGTAGTTTACCTCTTATATGGCTCTGGCCTCCAAACGTTTATCCACTTCCTGTTCTACTGCCTCAACATGCATCAACGTCGGCCTTCTTGCTCGCTGGATGACAGGTTTAGCCGACCTGTCCATATTCAATTTATGGCAAGTGACCTCGGGGTCAATGTCAGGCATCTCGTACGGTGTCCAAGCAAACACCTCAAGGTTTGCTCTCAAGAATTCTTCTAATTCCTTTTCCTCTTCCTCGGCCAATTCTGAGCCGAGAAAGAAGAAGCGCTCTTCATTTCCTTGCTGGACTAAGATCTTCTTCAGGGCTTCCTCACTTTTCTCGGCTGGTTCTTTGCCGATGTCTTCAAGGACTTCCATGTCCTTATCCTCAATCTCCGCAGCTTCTGCCTCTCATATATTGTAGGTGGATTTTATTGCTGCTATGGAGCAATTCTTTGCCTGCACCTGATCCCCTCTAACCTCCTCAATTCCATGCTCTGTTAGGAATCGCAACAGCTGGTGCAATGTTGAGAGAACAGCCCCCATTGTATGCTGCCATGGCCTTCCCAGGATAGCATTGTAAAGGGAGGGAGTGTCAATTATTGTGAACTCAGTTTTTACCTTCTTGGTGCCAGTCTGCACCTCCAAACTTACTGCTCCCAAGGGCCACGTCGGCGTTTCATTAAACCCGACCATTGGACCATTGGATTGTTCCAGATCATCTTGGTGAAGGCCAAGCTCCTTGTAACATCGGACACACATGATGTCACAAGAGCTGCCCTGGTCGATCAGTATTCGCTTTACCTGGCATTCTCCAATTTGGAGGGATATTACCAAGGCATCGTTGTGTGGATGCTGTACCATGTCTAGGTCATCTTCAGTAAAGGACACCACTGGTCCCTGGCACTCGTCTGCCCTAAGTCTCTTCTGCCAGACCTGATACACATGTTGCAAGTGTTTTACCTTCTGAGTTTCCCTACGTATCTCGTTCTCATTGACCTTCGAGTGAATCACATTGTTCACTCGAGGTCCACCTGCTTGTGGTTGCGGTGCTGGTGAAGGTGGTGCTGCCGATGCCTGAGGCAGTCTCGCTTGCTCTTCCTTTACCTTGGTTTCATCTACCAGGTCCCTTAGATGACATTGTCTTACCAGGTCTTCCAGATGTGCCTTTAGGGCTCTGCACCCTTGAGTTAGATGGTCATCCTCGTTGTGGTAGGCACAGTGTTTCCCCAGACTTCTTCCCATAAATTCACCAAGAAGTTTCTCTGGTGCTCTATAATAGGGCTGATTCTGGATTCTCTCTAATACTTTGTAAATCGAAATTCAGAATATGATTGTGACTGCTTGGGCAACCCTTAGTCCTGTCTCTTGTTTATTGTATCCTCCATTACCTCGACCTCGCTTGGGCGAGCTGTTTCTCTTCTCCTGTTTTGATGCCTTTATCCCCGGCGTGTCCTTATCGGCCTTGGAATACTTTTCTATCCTGGCTATAAGTTCCTCCATACTCTTTGGTAGTGTCTTTGCCAGTGATTTTCGAAGCAGACAATCATTTTTTAGGCCGTTCTTAAAAGACGCAACTGCCACCTCTTGGTTGCATCCTGGTATTCAGTTGAACACCTCATAATACCTTTTGGCATAGGCCCTAAGGCTTTCATCCTCGCCAATTCTTAGAGCCATCAGGGAGTCCACCGTCAATGGCTGTAGTTTGTTTGTCACAAATCTAGCCACGAACATCTCGGCTAGGCCCTCCCAGCTTTTTACAATTCCTTTTAGCAACTTGTGAAACCAGTCTGATGCGATTTCTCCAAAGGATGAGGGGAACACCTTGCAGAGCAACAGCTCGTTCCCGGTGTATAACGCCATTGAGTTCAAGTACAAGCCGACATGAAATTTAGGATCAGACTTACTGTCGTATATCTGGAATCTTGGCATGTGGAAACTTTTCGGGGCCTCAAACTTGTCCAATTCAACCGAGATCTCAGCTTGACCAGAGAGGTTACCTCAGCATCTTGTCGCTTCCTCTAGAGGTAATCCCTTAGATCCTCCTTGATCCGTCTAGGAGCTCAGCTATCAACGGATTTCAGCCTTTTTGGTACGCTACTCCCGGTATCGTTATGAGTCCTCTTGGATCTCTCTCCATTAGTTGTGTCGAAACAAAGTTCCTTTCCTTGAACATGCCGATGTTCTTTGGGGTCAGCTTCTTTGGTACGATGTGTCCTCCAAGAATCTCCCTTCATTGAATCTCCTCGCCCGACCTCCCTTGAAGGTCGGTGAGAGTGTTCCTTAGTCCTAGTGTGTTGGGGGACTGTAGGGACTGTTTTTTGCTCCCATTTTTGGGCATTGTTCTTGGCCGCTGGAATCGGCGTATCTTGTAACGAAAACGGTGGCTGCATGACGTTGTTCTGCATCATGAAATTAACTACTGATTGCAGGTCTGCCAATTTATTCGCCATTCCCTTCATCTCTCCGTCTCTCTGCAGGCATCTATCTTTCCACACCTAGAGGTCATTATCGTTATAATACCTGCCTCGGTCTGCCTTCTTTGGTGCGTCTCCCTCCTGGCTGACGTCCTTCTCTCCGGGATTCTGATCCCGAGTTTCTTCGTTGCAGTTATCCTCCTCAACGTTGGGATCAAAGTGTTTACCACTTCCAGTAGGGATGTTGTCCCCAATCTTCTCTTTCTGTCCGTCGTTGGCCATCTATTCTCCTTTCTTTCCCACAGACGGTGCCAAATTATTTGTGTTGTTTTTTGACCACACTGCCAAACAAGTACTTAGCTGGAGAACAGCGGCAGAATAGATTGCGCCCGAACGACCTGTCACAGAAAGAAAAGACTCCGGCAGTGGTTTTTCCACCCGAGGGCACTCCGACAATCAAGTCAGTAAGCAATATCTCTTAAAGATAACCAAATTGTGCTTAACTCACAAGCTAGAATACAAAAAGCGTACCTTAGACCCACGAGGGTGCCTTACTTTTATAGCAATCACTGACCTGATCCCTGTAGAAGCCTAGCTTCAATGGACTCTGGCTCAATACTTATCTCGGACTCTCCAATAGATAAAGATAACTCTCTAAGAGTTTTATCCTTATCCAGGCTGAGGTCCTCCCTCATTCTAGGACTCTTGTTCCCTATCCGTTCATCTCGGATTCCGGTATCTTTGCAGGTAACATCGGTCTAGCCGAGATCACCTCGGTGTCATAATTAGGATACGTGGCACCTCGGCTGGCACTTCGATGCCACCTTGGCCACGTGCTATCATTCAAGAAATATGTCCCCACACTAACCAATTTGGGATAATTCATCTTTTGATTTGTAATAAGGTTTTTTTAAAATCGATACGAGTATTTATATGAAGAAAATTAGGATGGAACAATTATAGTCTAACAAATATGTGAGCCCAAAAAAGAAAATGTCTACCAGTTCAATAATCAATCTAAAAAAGAGTACCATAATGAGTGTACATAAATAGCTAATTAAGCTAACTCAATTGGATTACGTTAATAGAAATTATGAGTTACATGTTAGCAAGAAGAGGGAGAACCAACGAGTAAGAGCATCATCCATGACACTCAAACCACTCAGTTGGCCAGCCAAATTACAAGCCATCAAGCTACAAAGCTTTTGGTCAATTGTAACGAGTTACATTGAAGAAGGAAGATGCCGTGTTTTTTTTTGGAAGATGCCGTGTTTGCTTGCTTTGAAAATGTATTTTTCGCAATAGCATTGATATTTGTCGAGTTAACAAAAAATTAAAAAAAGAAAAAACGAAAAACAGCTTCTGTTTAGCATGAAAAATATTAAGAGATACAAGAAAATTAAATTTCTTATACAAACTATTGAATTTCACTTGGAAGCCTTGCATAGATCGTATCATATTGATTCTTTAAAAAAAATAAAAAAGAAAAAAGAAAAAAGGGATAGGGTTAACCAAGGATGCATTCACATCATCCATTTGTGTTGGCTAATAACTGCACCATCCATGCACAAGCACCAATACATTGGCATTCTGGTTGGAAAGCAGTTAAGTTAGGCCTCGTTTGGAATACTTAAAATATAAGATAAAAAAAATTTAATCAATGTGTTTGGTTTTAATTTTCTAAATTCATTTTTTTTAAAATTGAGCTTTTCTGTTTTTCATTTTTTTTTTATTTTTAGTGAATATTTTTAAAATTTTAAGCATTTTTTTTTTACTTTTTTAGATGCACCTTACTTAAATGTATCTAGAAAGTAAAATATTTATTAAAAATATTTTAAAAAATTAATAAATATACAAAAATACAAAAAATATATATACTATATTTACGTTTTTTTTTTATATTTTTGGTATTTAGTGAATTTTTTAAAGATTTTTTTATGAAAATTATACTTTTTAAGTGCATTTATGTTTTACTTTTTTAGATGCACCTTACTTAGATGTATCTAGAAAGTAAAATATTTATAAAAAATATTTTAAAAAATTAATAAATATACAAAAATACAAAAAAAATATATACTATATTTACGTTTTTTTTTTTTGTATTTTTGATACTTAGTGAATTTTTTTAAAAAAAATTTACAAAAATTATACTTTTTAAGTACATTTATGTTAAGTTTGTCTAAAAATTAAAAAAAAATTACTTCAAATATTAAAAAAATACAGTAAAAACAAAAAAATACTGAAAATAAGAAAATAAAATTTTTTAAAAAGTGTTTTCAAAAATGAAAACAAACCGTGAATAGTATTGTTTAAAATGATTTTTTTAATTTTTTTACAAAAAAAAATATATATATATAAAAATAAGAGAAGAAATTCTCGATATTTTTTTGTATAATTTGTTAATTTTTAACTTTTTCAGTATTTTTTTTTTTTAACTTTTAAGCTAAAAAGTGAAGTTGCCAACCAGACTAAACAAAGTCATTACAAAAAGATCAGATCCATTCTCTATTTTTTTTGCTTCTTTTTTTTTTTTTTTTTTTTTTTTTTTGGTGTGCCTAAAAAACCAAAAAGTAACTAAAAAACGTTTATTCCCAACGAAAATGGCACAAATTCAGCAATGTAGACTAATACGAGTTTGAAGGGGCATGAAAAGAACAAATTGCACACAGAAATTCACAACTCCAAAGGTCATATGGTTGAAGATCAAACAACTGGTTTGGACAGATTTTTTTGCTGATAAAGCTTTCATTGCATCAAGTAATAGAATTCCTTTTAAAAGATAGGGACGTTACAAACTAAGCAACTACGCAATAAACTGTGACGTCCCCATGTTATTACAAAGAGATTACATCCAAATCAATTAGTAGACAACACAAACTGACCAAACCTTGTGGTCCATATTATACAATTCAATATATATCCAGCACAAATAAGCAAAGCAAGCAATCACAGACATCCCAGAAGTCCTTAAAGCCCAAAATATGCTTCAAGAACTTGAATTTTGTATATATATATGTATTACCTGTAGTTTACTTCTGGTGCCTGAAAAATGAGCCTGAATAGCCATTGGAATGGTCTCAGAAACTGCGCTCTTTTCTTCCGCCAGAACCAAATCGCAGCATTGTATTGTTCGTTGCGTATCTTTTTGGTAGCTGCTCTCCAACCGTATTTCTCCGTTTCTTCACGTGCAGCTTTGCCAATAGTTTCTCTTAACTCACGGTTGTGCAATAGAGGCTTCAATTTGCTTACACAATCATCAACGTCACCGGGGTTGAAGCAAAATCCAGTTTTACCCTCTTGGTCTTCAGGAATTATGTCTATGAGTCCGCCAGCACGTGAAGCCACCACAGGCAGTCCCGATGACATGGCCTCCAAAACAACGAGCCCGAGTGTCTCCGACTCGGAAGGCATCACGAAAACATCCCCGCTGGCGTATGCCTGAGAGAGCTCCTCGCCTCCTAACATCCCTGTGAATACTGCAGGCATGCCTGAGAACATCTTTTCCAGCTCTTCCCTGCCCAAAAAAAATGAAATAAAAAATTACTTGGTGAATAAATTTGCAGGTGATTCTTACAGGGCGAAATATCCAGGAGATCATCTTTGTCTGTACAGTCATTGGGTGCAAAGTGTAATGATTTTTTTTCCAGTTATTGCTGTAATTTTCAAAGCTGTGGGTATCGCTTGGAAGCTAGCTAAGAAGTTCTTTTTGGTAACCTTGCTAACATTTTTTTTTATGCAAAATCACCAATTTTCCGTGATAGTTCAAGAATGGAATAAAGAAGATGGGTAACGGAAAAATAAGAAAACCATAAAAGTGGTCGTGCTGGCCTTTTCGTTGGGCCTTTGGATGGGAAATAAGCTAATTAGTGAATAAAGTGGCCTTTTGGAGTGGGCATTGGGTTTGCCAAATGAGCCAAGGTTTTTTTTGCCAATAAGTTGGCTTTTAAGATACCCAAAGGAAATTCAGCTCAAGAACTTGATTATCTCATAATTTAAAGAAAGGTCTCATGATTGATTGATCTATCACCCTACTGCATGTCACAAATACTTTATCCATACGTTTGCAGGCAGCAGGGTGATGGCTTTTGGTACAACAAAATGACTTCATAGTAAATTATAGAAAATAATTCACAAATGGAATTTGTATACATAAAATCCATCCAGATTGATGTGGCAGTGCCATTTTTGTGATTATGAGACACGACGATGGGTATTTTGTCCTGAAAGGGAAGGACCACAAGAGGCCACATCATTCTATAAAAAAAAAAGATACTCTCCAAATGGGTCTGTATAGCATTACCAGCAAATTATAGTAGAATGTTCCTGCAACGAGTTAACAAAAATTAACAGCCAATAAGTTCCGAGTCAATTACCTGTATGGCCCATCTCCAATAAAAGCAATTCGTGCCTCCGGAAGCATATCCATGACCCTGTTCAATCAAACAAATGTTTACAACTTACAATTACTATGTAGTGATCGATACTAGCACAACTACTACTCATTGCAATAAATGAGACCAAAAAGACAATATTAAAATTGTTAGTAAAGTGAATGAAACTTTCAAACACGACTCCCATGAATTCTAGGAAAAATCACAGTAAATGCTGTTCAAGATGCTCTTTAAATTTGAATCGATGCAATCAGTTTAGGAATGCCCCATCTAGACAAAACCAATTATGGAACTCTAATTGATGAATATAATTTTGAAGGGATAGCTCAGAATATAGGTCTTAGTGGCAAAGCCTTTTTATTAACATGGGTATATTAACTGCTCAATAACTGAACTTGGAGTTCATTCAACTCAGCCCCTATTCAGCCCGCGATGCCTTTTGACTTCTCAGCTTGATGGGCTAAGAAATAGAAAATGTTATCATTCCATCACATGTTTTGCAAGTAATATTTCCAAGTTGCACAAGTGAATAAAATTTTCTCCATTAGGAACAGAAACCAATACCTTTTGAGTAAATCCAAACTCTTCTCAACTCCTAGTCGTCCAACATGGACTATCAATGGTCTTTCAGGCTCACCATCGCTGATTAAAAAAGAACGATATATTAGCATTTGTAAGAAACTCATGTCACATCTCATGGCACTGAAATTGCCAGGACTGAAAGAAGATCCTACCTTAGTCTTAACCGCATTTCATGAGAGCGAAATTGAGGATGGAAACTTTCGGAATCAACACCCTTATTCCAGAGACGAATCTTGTTACCTGAAAATAAACAAAGAAATAACATAAAATCAGTTTTCAGTACAAAGTGTTTGACTATTTTGTAAGAAATATTTAAAAACCCAACACAAATGCATCTGAAGCAGAAGCATAAAAACCATTATGTACTGTAATCAATGTAAGTTAGCATAGTTATCTACTACTAGGCATGAGAGGTGTTTTTTTACCTGCCGTTACCCTAGCAGCTTCAAGCTCCTTTGCAAGGGCAGCTGATGGCACCAGTGTAAGATCAGCAGCCCTATGAAGAAATTCTATTGAGAAAAGAACAGAATTTTCATTTATTAGTCCACAAATAGGAAAAGTTGGACTCCGTATTGAATTGAGGATAGAATGAAAAATCACATACTTATGACCAACCACATAGGTGTGACCAGCCAACTAAAGGTGTATCTTGGAATGTATCTGCAGGCAAATTAGGAAACAGCTCAGCCCAAAGCACTAGATTGACGTTTATGGAGCTATGGCATCATAATGACAGAACAGACAGATTTACAGGTTGAGAAACAACAGTAAAGATACACATTTGTGTTGGTATATCTGTATATCTGTACAGATTTACATATTCACAGGTCAAAAACAGTGCAGATATACATTTCTTATGTATCTGGAGGTTTTCTACTGTACAGATTTGGTGCAGTTTCGGCTTACAGGGCAGAAATTGCTTAAAGAAGCTGAAAAAAATCTGATAATTGAGAAGCAGGAAAGGGGTGTTTTTAGCTTTTGCTTTTTGATTATCAACTTTCAATTTGCAAGAAGCTATACCAAACAGGCCCAATATAAGTCCCAAAAAAGGGCCTGTTTGGTGCAATTTCTTGCAAGCTAGAAGTTGATAATCAAAAAGCAGAAGCTAAAACCACCCCTTCCCTTGCTTCTCAACTTATATAAAGTAATTTTTGCTCGTAAGTTGTAAGCAGAAACTGTACCAAACATTGGCATAGATTCCACAAAAAAAAAAGAACCAAAAAAAAAAAAACTATAAGCATCTCCATCTCCATAAGCTGCACCAAACAAGGCCAAAATATAAGTTGGCTCCCGGTTCCATCTCAGTCGGCATCCTACTTTTGAGAGGATGGGGTCCTGGAGAATGCTAAGAACTCTACCAGGAAGATCAGCTATGAGTCCTACTTACACTGGAACATGTGTGTGGTTGGAGAATGCTAAGAACTCTACCAGGAAGATCAGCTATGAGTCCTACTTACACTGGAACATGTGTGTGGTAAGACATCACTAAAGGAACGCACAATAGTTTTGCAATAATGAGAGCACCGAACACCTACAGGTACAAAGAGAGACAGTCAACAATGCAACATGAGTTAATTCCCTCGATCAACCTTTTAAGGGAAGAACTGAAAATATGCTGTCATACGAGAACAAGAGGAGCGATTGAAAGACTAACCATAATACCAGGGGATGATGCGTGTATTATATCAGGCTTAAACTCGGCAACTGCTGAGATTATTCTAGGGCTTAGTGCTAGGGAGAGGGGAACCTTCTGGTACCAGGGAAAGGGGAAGCTGCAAAAAGAATTGAAAACTGTTAGGAAAGAGCAATGTTTTAAGATACAGATCATTGGATAAAAAGTGCAATGCATACATTCGTTAGTTATATGGTTCAGATGAACCATGAAAAAAAAGGGTAAACAATAAGTAAGATTACTTTTTTCTTTAAGAACGATACAAATATTATACATCTACATAAAAAAGTATTCCTTCAAAATGTTAAATGCACCCTACATTACTTCGAGAACAGTGTTTCAAAACCAAAAAATCTTGCTGTTTATAGTTCTGGAGGTTCAACCAACTAGTCCACTTATGGAATTAACGACAGGGAAATATATGGGAAGGTATAGAATCTACTAATGTTCGAAATGATTGTTACTGAAATCTTATAAGAAGACTACAAGCATATTTAGTAACAATAATATTAAGTAACATTTGTGAGCTTAAGAAATTAATTCAATTTTGAATTGAGAAACGTAGAGCTCAAAGCTCTAGAACATAGTCAAGCAGCTCAATTTTGAATTAATGCACTTGTTGGAGATATGCAAGTTATCCGGACTAGATATCAAAAACATATTCTTAAGATAGGTATTTTAAGTATTTATTGATATAGAATCTCTTGATTTACCTTGATAGCACAGGCACAGGTGCAAGTTTGTATTTAACAAAAGAAACAATGATGCATTAAAATGCAAGTAAAAACAAAACAAGAAGTACAAGGAGTGTTATAACAGAAAATATCTTGAAATTACAACCTTCGAGATCCAATCAATTTTGCTCCATAAAATTCCTGAGGCACTCCTTCATGTGTTGTCACCACCATCACCTACAACAGGTGTTCAGAAGCCAATTTAGCAGTTAATCATGAGAAGACATTGATAGAAACTATGCCAAAATATAAGTTCAAATCTTTAACTTGTAAAACATCAGTTTTAAAATACTTGACGAAAGAAAGATTTTGGCTAAGTATCTGGTTGACAAGTTTCCAAATTGATAGACGAAATAAAAGTTTCCTTCCCAAATACCAAGATAAGGTAATAGAAGATCATCTTCCACAGGGAAGCCACAAACAGAGTAACAAAAGAGTCCGAGTTCAGTCACGCTGGGACAAGCTTGTTACTGTTGCAATGGACACCACTCAAAGTTTACGATTGCCAACCCGAATCACGTTCAAAACGGGGGAAAAAAATTATATTTCTTTAACTAAACCAAGTTAATTCCACCACAAGATCAAGTCAAACTTGTTAAGATGCTTGAGCATGCAACAAGCTAAATTCAAGCTCGCATGGCTAATAATTAAAAGGATTTATTCCTAGACATCACTACTTCAATAAAATAAACTTTTGCAAAAAGATAAGTACCTCATCTCCCATTTCCCGTAGATATCTAATAAAATTCTGGAACCGGTTTTTATACCCGGACACGTAACTGCAAATTCAATAGAAAGCACAAAGAGGTTAGTAAACACGCGCACACTAAGTTAAACAGGATGAAATAAAAGTCACAGTGATTTTGAAATTTCAAGTTTCTAACATCTGTTTGAAGTGAAGACCTACACAAGACTAACAGTAATGTTTTCTACTGAATGTTTCAACTAGCTATATTAAGAGCATACATATATTGAAAAAATAACAAATAAATGACTATCAGTGGTGTGTAAGTGCAATATTAACAGGATTCTTATGCACACGACTCCGAGGTGTAATTTGACTCTCAGGTTTGAAATTGACAATGCCATTATTATGTACGAGTGTGCATAAAAGTAGCCTTTCCTCCAGTAGGATGGAACTTATAAATAAAAATGTACTTGAAAATGAATACAAGTTTTGAACTTATGTATAATATATTTGACCCAAGTTAACAATGAAGCCTCAAAAGGCTTTATTTTCTTAGCGGGACCTCATTCCAATACACATGCAGCGGCCCAAGTTTTACCAAGGACTGCTCACCTTCTTTCTTTCCTAATATTTTTTCTTCTTTCTGGGTCTCAAAACTGTCCATCTTGATTCACTACAAGTTTGCAAAAGAAAACAGGCAGATGTGTAGTCTCCATCTGCAGCAAACCAGGATAACAGTTTCAAGAGTAGAAGAGAAATTGGTACTCGGCGATGTTCCAAAATGATTGTGAGGTCATATTTGCATCTCAATATGAGAATGTGACTTCAAAGTGAGCTTGAAGAAGTGAACTTCTATTGGTTTGATATTTGGTTCCACTTAATGGAGTATAATCAAAATGTACTAATTTACGATCACAAACCAAATTACAAGTCAATATCTAAAAAAAATCTTAATTGTTTGTTAGGCAGTGAATCAACATTTTGACATCACCAGACAGAACATAGCTGGAATTGCAGGAAGGCAGGAACAAACAAGAAAAACAAAAATGAGAGAATAAAGAAATTGGAAAAAAATCAATAGGCATCATCAGCCTGCCATGCAGCAACCACATCACAAATGAACTTTTTAATAAGGAGGTCATTTAACAAAATTGAAGTTTATAATATCAAATTGATTTCATAAAATAGGTAGCAACAGAACATTGAAGATTTAAGATTCCTACAATAGCTAAAAACAGATTAAGAAATAAGCCAACAGCTACTCTATTGAAATCCACATCAATAGCAGCTAGTTTATAAAGGCAATAAATTATGGCCGCACTATAAACCCACCCAACACTATACAAGCTAAAATATTCAAAAAAGTTAGTACGCCAATGCTAATAGAGCCATAGCCAGCTAATAAACTATTCCTGAAAAACAAAACCCGGGTAAGTAACCAATCATTTAGCTGATAACCTATGTTTAAATCACAAAGCATCCTTAAATTTTTGTCACAAGGGGAGTGTGAGAGGCTACAACAAGAGTGTGAACATCATTTTCGTCATTACAACCATACAGATCGTAAACAAAACGACAGAAAAGACTAAAGACAAAACTGAAATCACAAAAAACAACAAACTATCAAACAATTACAGTATTAGGAAAATCACAAGTCACAATCATTTACATCAGCCCTACATGGTATGCTCAATACACTTGCACGCTATACAATTACAGTTGAATAGGCCCAACTTAAAACATATGTTAGAAAATAAAAGAATCAGAGTTAGGTTTTGGAAAGAAAAAAGAAAAAAAAAAAAAAAAACCATTAGAGCTACAGTTCAAGCCATGAAATTGATGTTAAAAATCCACACATCCATAGCAGCTACAAGTCACAGATACAGGTATAACTCTTGTGAGACAACAAAACACAAAGAACAAAATCTTTTAACTCACAGCTAAGTGAAATTAAGCTCCACCAAAGTAGTGGAGAATTAGAATCAAAGTCCAATTAATAAGCACATTGCCCGACTTTTACAAAAGCCACTTTAAGCATCCCATGCCCATGGAATATATGCAAAGCTAGAAACCCACTAGGGTTGTTGCAGAAAAAAGTCTCAGAAATCAGAGATTTATGTGGAATTCACTTTTAGATCCAGCAAATTACAGTTCAAATTAACAATTCATCGAATCAAAACTCGCATCAAAGTACACAGCTCAACCTCACACCACCGAAATCAATACATCAAACACAAAAAGTACAGAACAAAACTAAAAACCATCAATCAAATTAACAAAAGAACATCAACAAGAGAGCAATTAACCAAATGGGTCACCACAATTTGGATTAATAATTAATTATGCACCTCAAGATCATTGTACAACAAACCCAGAAGTAGAATCAGAGACTCACGAAAAAGGAGAGGGCTCAACAAAGAGAGCAATTCGGCGAGGCCTAGAACAAATTTCTGATTCAAGCAAAGCAGGGGGATTTTCCTCCTCCTCTTCATCCCTCAACTCTCTGATGGTCATGTTGCTTGCAACTTTGAAAGACCTAAGATTCAATAATCTCCCACTCTTGTGTCTTTCAGATTGCAAAAAAGAATGAGTCTTCGTGCAAACAAGGCCAATGGGTTGTGCTCTTGGATTACAAAAACAAGAAAGATTGTGCTTTAGAGAGATTGAAATTGAAGTAGGTGTATATGAATATGAAGAAGAGGAAGCAGAGAAGGGGGGAGGAGAGAGAGAAGGATTTATAAAGAGAGAATGAATGGACATGATGATTGTTGGTGGTGATGCATAAACATATATATGTACGGTGACTTGTAAGAGAGGAGTTGGGTTATCTTTGAGTATTGTGTTGTCAAGTGTGTGCGTGCGTGTGTGAGTTAGAGAGAGAGAGAAGATGAGAGAGGAATCCTAGAAGAGGGTGGTGTCGATTGGATATTCGTTTGAAGGAGGTAGAATAATTGGAGGCTGTCCAAAAGCATATGCTACCAACCAACACTTCCAGTTGGGAGGCTCAGGTTCTTTTCTTGTACAGTGGGGTCACTATGATAATTCAAGATTTTTACATGAAATAATCTCAGGGGCATTATGGTCATTTTACATTATTCTTTTTTCATTCTTTATTTTATTTTATTTTATTTTTTAAAATACTTCATTACAAATTTGCAAGAGAAAAATCTTTAAGACCACTAATTTAAGAGCATTAGGATAGCACTAATTGATAGGTCCCATTTATTGATGTGATGTTTTGATCTTAAATTTGTTTTTTTTTTTAAAAAAAATTTTCACATAATTAATGGTCAATTAATGCTCCCAAATTATTGTTTTTAAAAAACATGTGTTTATGGTGTTAAGAACTTTGCCTATGAGTAATGCTAGAGATCCCAAATATTCTACTAAAAGTTTTACCAAATGTGTGGGACCCACACAATGTGGGTCCCATGTGGGTCCCACACTCATGTGAGACATTTGGTAAAACTTTTGATAGAATTTTTGCGGCCTCTAGTATTTTTGCTTTGCCTATTGTGGTAGTAAACTTATGGGTCATTTGGAAATATACCAACAAAAAAAAAAAAGGTTAAAAATTAGCTTTTAATTTATTGTAAGTCACATCGCCTCTCACATAAAAAAGTCAAAAAGATTTTAAAAAATTTAAAAATTAGGTTTTAATCATCTTTCCAAAATACCCTTTAGGCCCCGTTTGTTTTCAGAGGTAGAATGGAGGGGATTAATAGTGAGGGGTTTAAGTAAAATTGTGTTTATTTTGATAACAATTGTTAGTGTAGGAATTGTTAAATTATTTTTATATAAACTAATAAAACAAATAAAAAAATATAAAAAATTAAACATTAATATTTTTTTAAAAAATCTCAATATATAAAAAATAAAAAAATTTCTAATCCCCTCACTATTTTTCTAATACCATCTCTACCTCCTCCATCTCAATCCCCCTTCCAACATCTATCTATATCACCTTCTCCATCATAATCCCCTCCCCAACTCTATAAATAAACACAACACTAAATAATACCACATCCATTCTAATTTCCTCTCTTCTATTTCACCCAAAACAAACGGCGCCTTACTGTACTAGGTTTTGCCTTAGATGACCTTGCAAATTGGATTGATAGACAGGCTAACAGGGTCAGCTCATGAATTTAGCTTAATAAGTAAATATTTAGGATGTGTTTGGTAACGTTTACGTTTTCAGTTTATATTTATAAAAATTTTATAAATTGGTTTTTGTTTATTTTTAGAAAAACATAAACTACAAACGCGTTTGGTAATTGACAAAACGTTTAAAAAATTTTAAAAATATAAAAAAGAATGAGAAATGACAAATGGTGGCAAGTGGCGGCAGAAGACGGTGGTGGAAAGTGGTGACGGGTGGTGGTGGGTGGTAGTGACAGAAGACGGTGGTGGAAAATGGTGGCTAATGCTGGGTGGTAAAAAAAAAAAATTAAAAACTCAAAATGGAAGCACATTTTTTGTGTTTTCATTTTTTGGCCAAATTTATAAACTGAGACCACTAATTTATAAATTAAAAATTTTACCAAATAAGTTTTTATTTGAGTTTTTTAAATTTTTATAAATATAAATAGAAAACTAAAAATGTAAGTGTTACCAAACGAAACCTTAAATTTTTTTTTTTGCATTTTTTTTTCCAGGCTTGTAGGCTTTCCCAACAAGTCACCTTTTATGAGTCGAGTGGCTGAAATGGGTTTCAAATCCAAAGCCCAACACTCTCACTCGAGCCAAGCCTACCCACTCGAGGTTCGAGTTGGTAGAAACTTTTTATGAGCCAATTGGCTAAAATGGGCTTCAAATCCAAAGCCTAAACATAATCTTACTCGAGCCAAGCCGACCCACTCAAGGTTCGAGCTGGGTAAATGCCCGGTAAGCTGTACAGGTTTACACTAGGCAATGAGTTTTTAGGCCAAATAATGAGGTTTAAATTGAACTAGTTTGCATTAACCCAAGGGGGTTTGACAACTTAGTAAAGGCTTAGGGGTTAAGACTCTAGGTCCCAAGTTCAAAATCCCTAGGACCAATGTCCTGGGCATAGGGTAATTGGTTAGGAGGTTAGCCTCAAGTTGTTGCTACCACAACACTTGGTGTGGGCTCAATACTCCCCCGCTATTCGAGTCCTGACTTAAGCGGAGTTTGTCTCAGGAGGTCGGGGCAAGTTCTCAGATTATAGTCTCTTATCATGTTCGAGTCCTGACTTAAGCAGATCTTGTCTTGGGAGATCAGGGCAAGTTCTCAGATTATAGTCTCTTATCTTGGAACGGACAGCATGACACCTTAGTGATCTCTGCAAGGAGCGCTGCCCTAGACATGTGGAAGAATAAGAGGATTTTCCTGTAACAAAAAAAAAAAAAATAGTTTGCATCAATGTGTCCATCTCAAGGTCCACATGGATGATTTAAGGAATTTATTTTTAAATGTGTATAGAACACTAAAAAAAAATTATAACTGATTCGATAATTGTACTCCATAATTTCATTAAATTTGACTTATGAAAAACAGAAAGTTAATAATTTTTTTAAAATAATTCGTCTATTTTTTTGAAGGCAAAATAATAAACAAAATTAATGAAATTTATAATTATAATTATCAAATTAATTTAATTTATTACTATAAATAATCTACAACCGACTTAGATTATCCACATGAATCTTGTGTGGGGCACACATTAATGTCCAATCCTATCTTCCAGTTGGAAAGAAAATGGATATTTGTTGAAAACTGACAACCCCATAGTCATGTCTGATGGAGCCCAGGAACAAAATTATAGAGAAGATTGTGGAATTATCACAAAAAAACGTGAATTTTGAGCTGGTTGATTTTTTATTTTTTACAGTATAACAAGGAACATAATTAATTATAGGAAGACAAAATTCATATGAAAAAAAGGCCTAACCACAGAATTCATATGGTCCACCATTTCAATTATTTATACTACCAAAATTGGGAATGAAGGACCAAAGAATTAGTTTCATAAAATAATTTGTCACATCATCACATCCCTAATTACATAAGCTTTTTAAATAGAAGTGCAAATGAATTGATCCTAGTTTTAGGATGTTTGAGATAAGTTTACTAAAAATTAATTGAGCTTCAGTTAGGCTGATCGAGTTTAAAAAAGAAAATACAATTCAAGTTTGGTTAGTTAAATATTTGAGAAATTTGAACTTTGACTTTAGTCAACTCAATTACATAATCAAGTTGGCTTTGAGCTCAATTTTAAAAGAAAGAATCAAATTTAAATTAATCTACAAATTTAAAATAAAGAAGAGAAAATTGTGAACAAAAATATAAAATAATACTCATATTAAGAATAAAAATTAGCAATCAACTATATAAATTTACATAAATTCCAAGCATGAATAAATAAAATAAATTATTAAAATTTGTTTGATAGTTTATTAAAATACCACAGACACATAATATCAACATTCAATAACAAAGTATCATATAGTCATGATAAGCCCCCTATGTATATGTGACAGTCACAAAATTATATAATTACATTTAAATAATGAGATTCAATATCTCAATATGTAATTTTATTAGCAATTAATAATACTATATGTTAATAATAAAATAATATCATCATTATACTGAATTTTTATGCCTCGTTGTAGGTATTGCATAGCGATGGTAAACCATCTTATAATCCTTCTTTCTTTTTGCTTGTTTTTTTTTTTTCTTTTCTTGCTTGTGCGTGGCAAATACATTTTGCATACCCATTTATAAACATGAATAACCCCCATGTTCAAGCCATCTAATCTAAATTTTTAATAATAATCTCACTCCCTAATATTTTTAATTTAGCCTTCGATTTTTATTTATTTAAATCTATTTGTTTTAATTTTGAGGTTTTTTTTTTAAATAAAAGGAAAAAAAAATCAATATTCAATGAATGTGTCTTTGAACTTAGCATCATAAGATATCCGATTGGATATCCTTGTAATATTATATATAGTCTTGTGGGTCATGTAGAATTGAATTAATAATGTATTGGTCCAACCCTTATAAGCTAAATATATAAGTTTCTTGGGAAATTAATATATAATTATTGAAATGTACCTAATTAACTAATCGACCAGTGCCATATTTTTAATTATTGAAATTAATCTAAAAGTAAGTGTGAAAAATAAAGATCATATTCGATTTTTTTATTCTCTACTCTAAATTGTCAAATATATAGATATATATAATAAAATGAGAAAAGAAAAAGAATAATCTATTGATCAGACAAGGCATAAGGTTCTTCATGAATGAATTCCATTAAAAGCTGACTTTAAAATATATATAAAAAAAAAAATCATTAATTTAAAGTTTTCACGAAATCAGCAAAAGGAATATGATCTTTAATACCGCAAAATAATTTAAATTTCTTTGTCCGATTTCCAATAAATAAATCAATAATACTGCAAAATAAAAAAAAAAAATCAAAGAAAAGAACATAAATTCAATGTCCGCAGCAATGCATTTTGGTGGAGTTCCGTCAAACATGAATATGCACGCTTCTAAAAAAACAAAGTTAAAAAAAATTTAAAAAAAAATGACTTTTATTGTTTTCTAAATATATTTATGGTAGCAAATTCAAAATTTGAAACAAAATTATTAATAACTTTTAAAAGAAGTGGGCATTGAATGGATTAAAGAAATACATCTCAACAAATCACATTTGCAAATGTGTTGTGGGAACAAATCAACCAAGTCCAAGTGTTAGTCGTTATAAGCTTGTAGGGATACATTTTTTGAGTATCAATACGTGGTCAAGGTAACGCCGACGTATCAACTGGGGTGCCACGTGTCCTAGTCGTGATGCCGAGGTGATCTCGGCTAGGCCGAGCTTATCTCCGAAGATATCGGAGTCTGAGATAAACGGATACGAGACAAGAGTCCTAGAATAAGGAAGGACCTCAGCTTGGATAAAGATAAAACTCTTAGGGAGTTTATCTTTAGCTATTGGAGAGTCCAATATAAACACTGAGCAGAAGTTCATTGAAGTTAGGCTTTTATTGGGACTAAGATTGTGTTGGCTATAAAAGAGCGGCACCCCCAATGGGTTTAAGGTACGCAATTTATATCCTGAATAGTGGGTTGAGCACTATATTTATCTTTGGGAGATAACTAACTTGATCGTCGGAGTACTCTCGGGTGGACGAACTACTGCCGGAATCTTTTCTTTCTATTGCAGGTCACTCAGGTGCCATCTATTCTGCCAGTGCTCTCCAATAAATACTGACTTGGCAGTGTGGTCAAAAATTCACTCACACAATTTGGCGTCGTCTGTGGGAAAGAAAGAAGAATAGATGGCTAACAACAGACAGAAAAATAAGATTGGAGATAACACTCCTACTGGGAGTGGGAGACCTATTGACCTTGACGTCGAAGAAGGCAATTGTAACGAAGAAACTCGTGACCAGAATCATGGAGGGAAAGCCGTCGGCTAGGAAGGCGACGTACCAAAGAAAACAGACCAAAACGGGTACTATAACGAGGATAACATCCAAGTATGGAAAGACAGATGCCTACGGAAGGACGAAGAGATGAAGGGGATGGCAAACAAATTGGCAAACCTGCAATCGGTCGTCAATTTTATGATGCAAAACAACGTCATGCAGCCGCCGTTCCCGCTGCAGGACACGCTGATTCTAGTGGCTAATGCCCAAAAGGGAGGGCAGAAAACAATCCCTGTAGCCCCCCAGCACGCCAGGAGCGAAAAGCACTCTCACCGGCCGTCAAGGGAGGTCAGGTGAGGAAAGTCGAGAAGGGAAGAATTTCGAAGGGCACATCGCACCAAGGAGGTAGACCCCAGAGAACATCGGCGTGTTCAAAAACAGGAGTTGTGTTTCGACACAACTAATGGAGAAAGGTCGAAAAGGGCTCACAACGAAGCTGAGAGCAGTGCACCTAAAAGATTGAAATCAGGAGATAGCCGAGCTCCTGGGCGGACCAAGGATGACTTGAGAGATTACCTCAAGAGGAAACAACAAAATGTCGAGGTAACTTCCCCTGTTAAGCCGAGAACACCATTCTCGGTGGAGTTGGACAAATTTGAGGCATCAAAAAGATTCAGTATACCGAGGTTCCAAATATACGATGGGAAGTCGGACCCCAACTTTCACATCGGATTATACCTGAACTCGATGGCACTATATACAGGGAATGAGCCGTTGTTCTGCAAGGTGTTCCCC
This sequence comes from Camellia sinensis, assembly GCF_004153795.1. Taxonomy (NCBI): domain Eukaryota; kingdom Viridiplantae; phylum Streptophyta; class Magnoliopsida; order Ericales; family Theaceae; genus Camellia; species Camellia sinensis. The sequence continues at coordinate 1,002,482 of NW_021024559.1, forward strand.
TTATCCTTCGGGGAGATTGCATCGGATTGGTTTCACAAATTGCCGAAGGGAAGTGTGAAGACCTAGGAAGGCCTGGCCGAGATGTTCGTGGCCAGGTTCATGACAAACAAACTACAGCCATTAAGGGTGGATGCCCTGATGGCTCTAAGAATTAGTGAGGATGAAGGCCTCAAGGCCTACGCAAAAAGGTATTATGAAGTGTTCAACCGAATACCCGAATGCAACCAAGAGGTGGCGGTCGTGTCTTTCAAGAACAGCCTAAAAAATAATTGTGCACTACGTAAGTCATTGGCAAAGACATTGTCAAAAAACATGGAGGAGCCCATGGCCAGAATAGAGAAGTACGCCAGGGCCGAGGAGGATACGCCGGCAACAAAGGCATCGAAGCCAGAGAAGAAAAATGGCTCGCCGAAGCGAAGCCGAGGTGATAGTGGATACAACAAACCAGAAATCGGATTAAGGGCTGTTCAGGCAGTCACAACCATATTTCAAATTCCGGTTTACAAAGTCTTGGAGAAAATCCGAACCCAGCCCTATTTCAGAGCACCAGTAAGGGTGCCAGGAGAGTTTATGGGAAGAAGCCTTGGTAAGCATTGTGCTTACCACAATGAAGATGGGCATCTGACTCAGGGTTGCAAAGCCCTGAAAACACACCTGGAAGACCTGGTAAGGCAAGGCCATTTGAGGGACCTTGTAGATGAAGCCAAGACAAGGAAAGAACAAGCAAGACTACCTCAGGCACCAGTAGCTCCACCTCCCCCAGCACAGCAACCACACGCAGGTGGACCTCGAGTAATTAATGTAATTCACTCAAAGGTTAACGAAAATGAAATGCGGGGGGAGACCTAGAAGGTAAAGCACTTGCAGCATGTGTGCCAATTCCGACAGAAAAGACCTCGAGCCGAGGAGTGCCAGGGACCAGTAGTGTCCTTTACTGAAGCCGACCTTAAGATAGTGCAGCATCCATGTAACGATGCCTTGGTAGTATCCCTCCAGGTTGGGGAGTGCCAAGTGAAGTGCATCCTAATTGACCAAGGTAGCTCTTGTGACATCATGTATGTCAAGTGTTACAAGGAGCTCGGTCTTCACCCAGACGATATGGAGTAGTCCAATAGCCCAATGGTCGGGTTCAATGGAACGCCGACGTGGCTACTGAAAGCAACAAGCTTAGAGGTGCAGACTGGCACTAAGAGGGTGGAGACAGAATTCACCATAATCGACACACCGTCCCCTTACAATACTATTCTGGAGAGGCCATGGCTGCATGCAATGAGGGCTATTCCCTCAACACTGCATCAGTTATTGCGGTTCCTAACAGAGCATGGGATAGAGGAGGTCAGAGGGGATCAACTGCAGGCAAAGAACTGCTCCATGACAGCAATGAAAACCACTTGCAGCATACGAGAACCAGAGACAGTAGAGATCGAAGACAAGGACGTGGAAGTCCTAGAGGACGTCGGCAAGGAGCTAGCCGAGAAAAGTGAAGAAGCCCTAAAGAAAATCCTTGTCCAGGATGGGGACGAAGAACGCTTCTTCCTTCTCGACTCGAGCTTAGCCGAAGAAGAGAAAAAGGAACTGGAGGCATTTTTAAGAGCAAACATTGAAGTGTTTGCCTGGACGCTCTATGAGATACCCGACGTTGTTGCATGTTGAGGCAGTGAAAGAAGAAGTAGACAGACTTCTGGAGGCCAGAGCCATTTGAGAGGTAAATTACCCGACATGGCTATCGAATACAGTGGTGGTGAAGAAAAATAATGGTAAATAGAGGGTCTACGTGGACTTTACTAGTTTAAACAAGGCCTGTCCCAAAGACAGTTTTCCTTTACTCAAGATAGACCAACTGGTGGATGCCACTTCAGGGCATGGAAGGATGAACTTCCTAGACTCCTACAGGGGGTACCATCAGATAGCCATGTACCCCCCAGATGAGGAGAAGACTGCGTTTATCACCCCAAAAGGGTTGTATTGCTACAGAGTGATGCCTTTTGGGTTGAAAAACGCAGGAGCAACTTACCAGAGATTGGTAACCAAAATGTTTAAACACCTGATTGGCCGAACAGTGGAAGTTTACATCGATGACATGGTCGTGAAAACCAAGGAACTTGAAGGTCATCTGTCTAACCTAAAAGCAGTCTTTGATATCCTTAAAACATATTGGCTCCGACTCAATGCATCCAAGTGTGCATTTGGAGTTGGATCTGGTAAGTTTTTGGGATACTTGGTTACCAGAAGGGGCATTGAGGTCAGCCCAGATCAGATCAAGGCCATCCTAGAGTTGAAGAGCCCGACGTCGACAAAACAGGTGCAGATGCTAACTGGAAGGGCTGCAGCCCTGAATAGGTTCATAAGCAGAAGCTCAGACAAGTGCAAACCTTTCTTCAGCTTAGTGAAGAAAGCCACAGACTTCTTATGGACCGAGGAATGTGAAGCCGCCTTAGCCGACTTGAAGATGTATTTGACCACAGCTCCAGTTCTTTCAAATCCAAAACCTGGAGAGGAGCTATTCCTGTACTTAGCAGTTTCGGAGCATGCGGTAAGTGCAGTGGTAATCCGAGAACAAAAAGAGAAATAAATGGCTGTTTACTATGTAAGCAAAACCTTGGCTGATGCAGAAACCAGGTATTTACCCCTAGAGAAATTGACACTAGCCTTAGTAATGGCTTCAAAGAAGTTAAACCATTACTTTCAAGCCCACAAAATGGTAGTGCTAACTAAACACCCTTTGAAGTTCTTGTTGCAGCAAGGAGATCTGACAGGTAGAATAGCCAGATGGGCAGTAGCTTTGGGCCAGTATGACCTAGAGTTTAGACCCAGAACAGTAATCAAAGGCTAAGTTTTGGCCGACTTTGTGGCCGAGTTCACGCCAGAATCCATCATACATCGGGCTCCGTTGGGACATTATTTATTTACTGTATTGGCTTCCGCCAGGCCCTGTACTCTGTTTTACTGTACTACTGTTAAGCAGGCCTTCGGTAATCTCGGATAACTGGCCGGTTACGGTGCTAAACCCATAGGGCCGGGTTTGGGTCGTGACAGCCCATGGCCAGAATAGAGAAGTACGCCAGGGCTGAGGAGGATACGCTGGCAACAAAGGCACCGAAACTAGAGAAGAAAAATGGCTCGACGAAGTGAAACCGAGGTGATGGTGGATACAACAAACCAGAAATCGGATTAAGGGTTGTTCAGGCAGTCACAACCGTATTTCAAATTCCGGTTTACAAAGTCTTGGAGAAAATCTTAACCCAGCCCTGTTTCAGAGCACCAGCAAGGGTACCAGGAGAGTTTATGGGAAGAAGCCTTGGTAAGCATTGTGCTTACCACAATGAAGATGGGCATCTGACTCAGGGTTGCAGAGCCCTGAAAACACACCTGGAAGACCTGGTAAGGCAAGGCCATTTGAGGGACCTTGTAGATGAAGCTAGGACAAGGAAAGAATAAGCAAGACTACCTCAGGCACCAGTAGCTCCACCTCCCCCAGCACAGCAACCACACGCAGGCGGACCTCGGGTAATTAATGTAATTCACTCGAAGGTCAACGAAAATGAAATGCGGGGGGAGACCTAGAAGGTAAAGCACTTGCAGCATGTGTGCCAAGTCCGACAGAAAAGACCTCGAGCCGATGAGTGCCAGGGACCAGTAGTGTCTTTTACTAAAGCCGACCTTAAGATAGTGCAGCATCCACGTAATGATGCCTTGGTAGTATCCCTCCAGGTTGGGGAGTGCCAAGTGAAGCGCATCCTAATTGACCAAGGCAGCTCTTGTGACATCATGTATGTCAAGTGTTACAAGGAGCTCGGCCTTCACCCAGACGATATGGAGTAGTCCAATAGCCCAATGGTCGGGTTCAATGGAACACCGACGTGGCTATTGAGAGCAACAAGCTTAGAGGTGCAAGCTAGCACCAAGAGGGTGGAGACAGAATTCACCATAATCGACACATCGTCCCCCTAAAATGCTATTCTGGAGAGGCCATGGCTGCATGCAATGAAGGCTGTTCCCTTAACATTGCATCAGCTATTGCGGTTCCTAACAGAGCATGGGATAGAGGAGGTCAGAGGGGATCAACTGCAGGCAAAGAACTACTCTATGACAGCAATGAAAACCACCTGCAGCATACGAGAACCAGAGACAGTAGAGATCGAAGATGAGGACGTGGAAGTCCTAGAGGACGTGGAAGTCCTAGAGGACGTCGGCAAAGAGCCAGCCGAGAAGAGTGAAGAAGCCCTAAAGAAAATCCTTGTCCAAGATGGGGACGAAGAATGCTTCTTCCTTCTCGACTCGGGCTTAGCCGAAGAAGAGAAAAAGGAACTTGAGGCATTTTTAAGAGCAAACATTGAAGTGTTTGCCTGGACGCCCTATGAGATGCCAGGCATTGACCCCGAGGTCACTTGCCATAAACTGAACGTAGACAAGTCGGACAAACCTGTAATCCAACGGGCAAGAAGACCGACGTTGCTGTATATTGAGGCAATGAAAGAGGAAGTAGACAGACTTCTGGAGGCCAGAGCCATTCGAGAAGTAAATTACTCGACATGGCTATCAAATACAGTGGTGGTGAAGAAAAAGAATGGTAAATGGAGGGTCTGCGTGGACTTTACCAGTTTAAACAAGGCATGTCCCAAAGATAGTTTTCCTTTACCCAAGATAGACCAACTGGTGGATGCCACTTCAGGGCATGGAATGATGAACTCCCTGGATGCCTACAGGGGGTACCATCAGATAGCCATGTACCCCCAGATGAGGAGAAGACTGCGTTTATCACCCCAAAAGGATTGTATTGCTACAGAGTGATGCCTTTTGGATTGAAAAACGCAGGAGCAACTTACCAGAGATTGGTAACCAAAATGTTCAAACACCTGATTGGCCGAACAGTGGAAGTTTACATCGATGACATGGTCGTGAAAACCAAGGAACCTGAAGGTCATCTATCCGACCTAAAAGCACTCTTTGATATCTTTAAAACATATTGGTTCCGACTCAATGCATCCAAGTGTGCATTTGGAGTTGGATCTGGTAAGTTCTTGGGATACCTGGTGACCAGAAGGGGCATTGAGGTCAGCCCAGATCAGATCAAGGCCATCCTAGAGTTGAAGAGCCCGACGTCGGCAAAACAGGTGCAGATGCTAACTGGAAGGGCTGCAGCCCTGAATAGGTTCATAAGCAGAAGCTCAGACAAGTGCAAACCTTTCTTCAGCTTAGTGAAGAAAGCCACAGACTTCTCATGGACCGAGGAGTGCGAAGCCGCCTTGGCCGACATAAAGAAGTATTTAACCACGGCTCCAGTTCTCTCAAATCCAGAACTTAGAGAGCAGCTGTTCCTGTACTTAGCAATTTCGAAACATGCGGTAAGTGTAGTGGTAATCCGAGAAGAAAAATGGGAGCAAAAGCCTGTTTACTATGTAAGTAAAACCCTGGCTGATGCAGAAACCAGGTATTCATCTTTGGAGAAGTTAACGCTGGCCTTAGTAATGGCTTCAAAGAAGTTGAACCACTACTTTCAAGCCCACAAAATTGTGGTGCTAACTAAACATCCTTTGAAGTCCCTGTTACAGCAGGGAGATCTAACAGGCAAAATAGCCAGGTGAGCAGTGGCCTTGGGCCAGTAAGACCTAGAATAAAGACCCAAAACAACAATTAAAGGCCAAGTCCTGGCTGACTTTGTGGCCGAGTTTACTCCAGGAGCCATCGTACATCGGGCACCGTTAAGCTGAGGTGAACGATGTCCAAGCAAGCAAAGAGGAGCCCAGCCAAGGGCAACAGAACAAAAGAAAGAAGAAAAACTCAGGCCCTGCAGTATTTACATCGGTGACTCCTTTCGACTGTTTGTTGATGGGAGTTCAAACCGACAAGGAGCAGGGGCAGGAGTAGTACTGGTATCTCTAGACGGACAGATATTAGAACAATCCATTCGTTCGGGGTTCAATGCTTTAAACAATGAAGTAGAGTATGAAGCATTGATTGCAGGACTGAAACTGGCATTAGCAGTAGAAGCAGATGAGGTGATAGTCTTCTATGACTCTCAGCTTATAGTCAACCAGACAACAGGCAAGTTTAGAACCCGAGATGAACGTATGTCGGCATACGCAAAGGAAGTAGGCAGGTTGGTGGCCTTGTTTCAGAATTGCCGACTACAGCAGGTTAGCCGAGATGATAACAGTCACGCTGATGCCCTGGCTAACCTGGCTAGTGCAATACAACCTGGAAAGGTAAGGACAATAATGGTTGACTACTTGTCGGCCCCGAGTATCGAACCATTGACCACAGAGCATGAAACAATGTATGCGAACATGGGACCAAGCTGGATGAATGCAATAATGGCATTACTGAAAGAAGGAAAATTGACAGATGATCACAAAGAGGCACACAAGATCAGACTGAAGTCGGTAAGATTCAGTCTGACAGCAGAAGGACATCTCTACAGAAGATCCTTCACTGGACCCCTTTTGAGGTGTGTACATCCTTTACAAGTTGAAGATTTTCTATACGAAATACATGAAAGAATATGTGAAAGCCACGCTGGGGACAGATCGCTTGCTCATAGGGCCATCACCCAAGGGTATTGGTGGCCCTACATGTAGAAAGATGTAGAAGCCTACGTCAAGAAGTGTGAAAAGTGCCAAAGGTTTGCATCACTGATTCACCAACCAGCAGCAGACCTGAACCCAATATCCAGTCCTTGGCCGTTCGCCAAATGGGACATGGATCTTGTTGGAAAACTACCCCAAGCAACTGGACAAAGGAAGTACCTGCTGGTGACAGCAGATTACTTCACCAAGTGGATAGAAGCTGAACCCTTAGCCAAAATCTAAGACGTGGATATGAAGAATTTCATATGAAAAAATATCATCACCAGGTTTGGGATCCCAAGAGCACTAATTGCAGACAATGGAACACAGTTTGACAGTAAGCTAATCAAGAGCTTCTGTGCAAAGTTCAAAATCAAAAATTATTTTTCCACCCCAAGTTTCCCTCAAAACAATGGACAAACAAAAACATCCAACAAAGGCATCTTGGATGGGATTAAAAAGAGGCTGCAAGCAGCAAAGGGAAAATGGGTGGATGAACTGCCAAGTGTACTCTGGGCATATCGGACTACGCCGAGAAGATCAACTGGGGAATCCCCATTTGCCATGGCTTATGGCACAGAAGTAGTCATTCCTCTAGAAGTCGGCATCCTAGGGATCAGAACCCAGGGAGTAGAGAATGAGACTAATGATGTATTATTAGCTTAAGATCTGGATCTGCTAGAAGAAAGAAGGGAGAGAGCTGCAATTCAGTTGGCGGCATACTAGCAGTAGCTTGCCAGGGCTTATAATAAGAAGGTCAACCCAAGAGAGTTTCAAGTCAGGGACCTCGTCTTGAAAAAAGTCGTCGGCAACAAGAAGGATCCCAGAGAGGGCAAGCTTGGCCCGAATTGGGAGGGACCCTATAAAATCATCTCGGTATTAGGCAATGGAGCATATCGGCTCAAAGATAGTGAAGGCAAAGAGTTGCCAAGGCCCTGGAATACTTGTAATCTAAAATTTTTTTACCGTTAGACTTTCTTGTTCTTTATTATTAGCCAAAATAATAAATAAAATTTTAGCTTGATTTTTCACACTTGGGGCTGATAAGATAGGTGATGATGTTTCTAGAACACATGCATAATGAGAACTCAAGTGGAACTTAAGTTCACATTAGAGGGCAGAGAGTTGGAAAATGGTTCTTAGAATATACAGGCTAAATCAGTCTAACACGTGTTGAAATTTGTGAGAAATTTACAAGTTCAAGTTAAACCGAGATCATATTTAACACTTGTTGAAATTTGTAAAAAATTTACAAGTTGAAGTTAGACCAAGATCATGTTTAACACTTGTTGAAATTTGTGAAAAATTTACAAGTTGAAGTTAAACCGAGATCATGTTTAACACTTGTTGAAATTTGTAAAAAAATTACAAGTTGAAGTTAGACCGAGATTATGTTTAACACTTGTTGAAATTTGTGAGAAATTTACAAGTTGAAGTTACACCCAGATCATGTTTAACACTTGTTGAAACTTGTAAAAAATTTACAAGTTGAAGTTAGACCGAGATCATGTTTAACACTTGTTGAAATTTGTGAGAAATTTACAAGTTGAAGTTAAACCGAGATCATATTTAACACTTGTTGAAATTTGTGAAAAATTTACAAGTTGAAGTTAGACCGAGATCATGTTTAACACTTGTTGAAATTTGTGAAAAATTTACAAGTTAAAGTTAAACCGAGATCATGTTTAGCACTTGTTAAAATTTGTGAGAAATTTACAAGTTGAAGTTAGACCGAGAACATGTTTAACACTTATTGAAATTTGAGAAGAATTTACAAGTTGAAGTTAAACGAAGATCATGTTTAGCACTTGTTGAAATTTGTGAGAAATTTACAAGTTGAAGTTAGACCGAGATCAGGTTTAACACTTGTTGAAATTTGTGAAATTTACAAGTTGAAATTAAACCGAGATCATGTTTAGCACTTGTTGAAATTTGTGAGAAATTTACAAGTTGAAATTAAACCGAGATCATGTTTAACACTTATTGAAATTTGAGAAGAATTTACGAGTTGAAGTTAAACCAAGATTATGTTTAACACTTGTTGAAATTTGTGAGAAATTTACAAGTTAAAGTTAGACCAAGATCATGTTTAACACTTGTTGAAATTTGTGAGAAATTTACAAGTTGAAGTTAAACCGAGATCATGTTGAACACTTGTTGAAATTTGTGAAAAAATTTACAAGTTAAAAGTTGTATTAAAATAAGTACTTATGTACTTGCTGATGTAAACCGCCGGTGGATATAACCGAGGTATTTCACCCCAAGAAGATTACACAGTTAAGGTATACATCGAAGATATGAAAATATTCTAAGTATAGAGTCATGCAATGAAAACAAACATACAAGCATTCAAAAGAAAAAGTTATATTTATATTCGAATGAAGGCACATCGGCTAGACAGAAAGCTTACATTGTTTTAAAGAAAGAAAAAAGTACAAAGTATAGAAAGAATGAGAAAAACATCAACTTAAGACTCTTCGACGCTTTTGGCTAGTTGGGTCTGGAGTTCGGAAGACTGCTGAGAAGACATCTAAGTGGCCTTCTCAGCCGCGAGCTCAGCATCTATTTCTTGGAGGGTTTAATCAAGGCTCTTGTCGGCAACAAGCGCGTCCGAGGTTGCCTTCTCAAGAGTAACATCTTTTGGAACCTCCCCACCCTCCTCATCTTGAGTCAAGTCCAGGACTTGCTCATTTGGAGTAGGAGACTTTGCTCCAGCAGCCTCCTTAGTCTTCAACACCAAAGCTCCTTCCTCAGACTCAGAATCGTCTTCGGATTGGCTTGGAGTAGGGGGCATGGCAAGACAAGGACGTTGGCATTTCTGAGTGGGGAGTCCTCGGGGACATCAAGTTTTTTTAGAGCAAACATCCAACCAAGGGTGAAACCCTTGTTGCATGCCTGCTTCACCTGACGCTTGTAGTTCGCCGTGACATCGGCCACCCCCTCAGTGTATGCCTTTTCATCTGCAGCCTTGATCTCAGCCTTCATTGTGGCCAGGGCATCTTGGAGTTCTTTTTGGGCCTCGGCCATTTTTGCCTCGGCCTCTTTCTTTTCAGCTGAGCGGACCTTGGCAATGGCCTCTGCAGCGTCAGATTTCTCCTCAGCCGCGTCTTGAGCTTTTACAGCTGCTTCGGCTTGATCTGCCAAGGTCTTCATCTTGTCCTTGGCCCTGTTGAGGGACTTTTATAAAGCGGTGACCTCCTTGATTTTGTCGGCCAACTCCTTCCTCACCTCAAAAGCTTGCATTGAGAAGGAGTGGGCGTGCTGGATAGCTTGAAGAAAAAGAGAATCAGCAGAAAAAAAGTTAGTAAAATCTTCTGAGTATGAAAGAATGGAGAAAGAAAAATACCAAGTGTGGAAGACTTACTTGAACAGAGTGCTGGAGCATCAGAGCAAAGTTTTCGTACTCGGTCATCTCGGCGTGATGGTTAAGATCATTTGGAAACAGTAAAGCCGTGGAGAGGGCGACGCCAACTTCGATGTCGGTCGCACTATCGCCCGCTTTGACCGGCTTGTCTTCAATGGTGATCGGAGGGGCCTAGGGGGCATCTGATTTCATTGTCCCCGAGGTCATGACGGACTTGGACCTCGGCCTCTTGGATCGAGTTGATTGGGATGGTTCAGCTTCGGCGGGCCCCTTCTCGGCAGCAGAAGGGGTTTTTTCGCTCGAAGCCAATTTAGAAATTGGCAAGGTGTCCTTAGTATCAATCTGAGTCACCATTGCCTTGGGCTGAGCCTTTTTTTATTCTTTTTGGCTTTGATTTTGGTGGAGGCTGGGAACGTGCTAGTTAGGCGTCTACAGTGGATGGAATGTTGGCCAGGAGATCCTCAGCGACTGTCTTTTTACGACCCATCTCGACGAGAATTGTAGTTTGGCGTCGTCGTCGGCGTTGGGATAGCGGAATCAGCTGTGGAGCCGAGGTAGATGGTTTTTCTGCTGGATCTGAGGTTGATCCTTGATCTGGTCGAGATGTTGAAGTGATGGAAGGAGTGGTGGTGGACGGAAGAAATTTCTTCTTCTTCTTTGGGACGTCGGGAAGAACCGACTTGTAAGTAGGAATGAAATTGAGCAAGAAAGGGGCTCTCCGCTTATGGACTAGCAAATCTAATAACTTCTTCAAGTCCTTACTGGGGAAGAAAGACTTGCGAAAGCCCTTTGGTGGCTGGAGAAGAACTGCAAAAAGAAGAGCACAGACGTTAGAACAAAGTATTGAAAACTGTAAAAAAGAGAGAACAAGAAAAAGTGACACTTGGCCCTTACCATCTCCTTCCCCGAAAACTGTTCGACTTAGGGGATAAAGGTGGAGGTCATCGTTTGGTTGAAATTTTCAGTTGTCTGAGACGATGAAGTAATCGTCTCCAGCACCCTTGTTTGAGTCTGGGAGGTCGACAATGAGCTTGTACTCAGTGGACCTCGGCTTGAGGTAATAGATGTGGCCTTTTTCCACTTTCAGGCGACACATAGTGTAGTAGTATTGGACGTCGGCTAAGGTAACCCTAGCATTCTCTTGTTTGGCTAAGGTTATTATACCATTGATAACTCGGTAGGAATTGATGGCGAGCTGCATTGGGTTTAACTTATAGTAATGGAGTATCTCACAGAAAAAGGTGTCAAGTGGAAACCAAAGTCCACACTCGATAAAGGCCACTACTGGGAAAGGCATGAGGTTCACATCGGGCATAATGGAATCCTCCTCCCCTGCTAACCTAAGGTGGACATCGGCAGGGATAGAAAATTACCACCTAAAGTATTCTAACTTGGTCGGGGTGTCTACCCTATGCTTCCACATACCCATAACGTCGGCTTAATTAGAGGAGTTGGATTTCAGAAGAGAGTGTTTTGGAAGGGTTGGAGGGATCTCGGCAAAACCTAAAGTTCACGATGGGGTAAGAATTTGTGAAAATCAGAGGGGGATTCGTTTCAGTTTTTCCTAAGATTCATGTGTTCTAGGGCAAGATCTCAAACCTAAGTCTAAGCAAATGGGGATTGAAGGCAAGAATTTGAAGAAAATACAAAAAACACAAACAAGAGCAATGATTCAGAATCAAGAATAGTGGTGAATCACCAAGAACACTGTGACAGAGTGTGTGCAACGGTACAAAGCCAAGAACAGTGGCAAAAGTGAACCAATTTGTGAGTAGTGTGTGAATATTCAAGAAAGGATTGGGCAAAAACAGAATCGCGAAGCAAACATACTCAAATTGTTTAAGGTATAGATTAAATGATTGAAGACATGAGCAAGTTCGCAGAATATCAAAGTTCGAAATAAATCAAGAACTAAAACCAGGAAGAACAGTGGCTTACCAGAAAAAGTGAGGCCGGTGTGGGGATCGCCAAAGTCAGACGATGGTTGCAAAAGCGACAGAGCGGTGAAAATCATGCCAGAAGAGGTGAACGGAGCAAAGTTACAGAGCTTGAAAATCTAGAACGATGGCGTATTCTGAAGAAAGAAGTTAGAGAGAAAAAAAGATGGAGCTTGGGAACGAGGATGCAAAAGTGAAGAGACGGAGAGAGGGAATTGATTTTGATCAAAACGCGGAGAATGGCGGCCAAAAACCATCAATGCGTCTAGGGCGATGTGCTTGTCAGACAGCGCACTTAGACACAAGACGACTTACAAGCGCATGTCAGACACGGTCTAGTGGGGGACAAACACATGGTAGAAACGGTTGAATAGTCATGCGTGACAGCTCATACGCGTGATAAAACTCTTGGAATTCTTGATTTCATGGAGCAGTACCTTGGCTTGGAGGATGATCTCGGCTGAGAAACTTGAACAAATCCTGGTTAATGGTTCTAAGGCATTGATGGAAGCAGACTGTGGGTCTTGGTCATACTAAGCCAACGAGTTCTTATTTCAACAATGAATTAAGAAGTAAGCTTAGTCGACGTTATAGAAGGGAGTACTAATATAGGTTCCATCACCTCAGGATGCCGAGGTAATAGAACCTAGGGGGTAGTTGTACTAATACGTGGCCAAGGTGATGCAGACGTGTCAGCCAGGATGCCGCGTGTCCTGGTCGTGACACCAAGGTGATCTCGGCTAGACCGAGGTTATCTCCGAAGATATCAGAGTCCAGGATAAGCGAATAGGGGACAAGAGTCCTAGAATGAGGAAGAACCTCAGCTTGGATAAGAATAAAACTCTTAGGGAGTTTATCTTTATCTATTGGAGAGTCCAAGATAAGCACTGAGCTGAAGTCCATTGAAGTTAAGCTTCTATTGGGACTAAGATTGTGTTGGCTATAAAAGAGAGGCACCCCCAATGGGTTTAAGGTACGCAATTTATATCCTGAACAGTGAGTTAAGCACTATATATATTTTTGGGAGATAACTAACTTGATTGTCGGAGTACCCCCAGGTGGACGAACCATCGCCGGAATCTTTTCTTTCTGTTGCAGGTTACTCAGGTGCCATATATTCTGTCAGTACTCTCTAGTTGACTACTGACTTGACAGTGTGGTCAGAAATTCAATCGCACAAAGCTAATTAGATTTTTAGAGTATTTTCATTCATTAATAATACCACTACATCAGATTACACCATTATATCCAATACTAATTCCAGCTTTTGAGATAAAAGTCATTTGATCGGAAAATTGGTAAATACTTCAAGAGTACCATATTTCATTGTTTATGTGAGAATATTATTGAATATTCCCATAATACAATGCAATTTTTTTCTACATCTACATGATATTCTTGATAAATGAAAAATTAACATGCTAAGTGAATCATTTTTTTTTCTCTTAACTATATAATAAAAGTGAGTGATTATATCTCACCAATGACATTTTTCACTACATAATTAATTTAAAATACTACATAAATAATATCGTATAATGCATTGAATAATTACCCTAAAACTTATTGTATTGTTGTGTTTTATTGCATAGAAGAATTCATGAACTGTTCATTTAAAGCTTAATTAATGGATGGGTCATACTTAATTGTCTTTAAACAACAATGAAAAAGCATACATATCATGGAAGAAAAATTATACAATAGTTCCGGAGTATCACATGGTCGTACTCTCTCATTAATTACTATTCATTATGCTCCATCATATTTCTCAATTACCTAACACAATATTTTATCTACCCACATTCTCCACTAATCACAATACTAAGGAATACCATGTATCCATACTTCAGGACTACCATAGAATCACTAAAGGCGTAAAGTTTTGGGGGATTTCAAACTAAACATTAAAATAGGATCTTATGTACCTAAATCTTTGAAAAGTTGTCACAAATAATTTTTTAAAATTTTTCTGTAAGCCTTGAGCAATAATTTAAATAACTTAATGATTGATCCACCTCTACCTGAATTGTTGCTCAATTGTAATGAGGATGCATGGACTCTCATCATTTGAGAGAAGAAAGCTACCCTTTTATATCCATACTTTATTTCATTTATTAAAAAATTAACAATAATTGAGTAGTAGTTATAAAAAGGACTATGATGAGGAATATTTTGGTTTTTATTTGTTGATATGAGAATCAACAACTTGTATTGTACAATTTGTGTTAACATAATTAAAAGGCTAGAAATTAAATGACCAACAAATTTATATTTGCCAAGGGCTTCTAATCCAATAACATTATTCCAACATTATAAGAGGTTAGGATTTCAAAACTTGTCTTTGATGAGGTTAAAGTATAAAAGACTTCTTTAAGTTCATATTTGTTCCACCCGCTCCTACCACTTAACAACTTCCTCTTCCCTTATATACTTAAGAGTAGGTAAGATATTTATAACTGCGTTTTTAATCCTTAATATATATATATTGAGAGGGAAGTTTGCGCTGAGAAAACTAGCCGAGCTAGTTGTGACTTGGGCCTTGCCGTGGGATTACGCGACCGAGTTAGCATAGCCAATGGCAGTTTGACTGAGGTTCTAGATTGTGGCTGAGTTAGCCCGAGGTCTAGAAGTTGGACCAAGCTAATTGTTCGGTGTGGATCCTTTGCCAAGCTAGGCAAAGTGATGATTTTCCCGACCGAACTAGACGCACCTGTTGCATACCAAGGCTGAGCAAGGTCAGCGGGGACGAATGAACACAAATAAAGAAGTTGGCTAGATGCCCTAGATCTTGACCGGTCGAGAGTAAAGCGGTTCCAAAAGGCGCGTCAATACCGTTTGGCGGTTTGGCCAATGTTCTTTGGCAGTATTAACGTATACACGTGTAAAGAATAGAGAGGGCAGTACAGCTATGCGTCCAGGAAAGGACAAACAGAGTAGCGCAGAGGCTATATAGACTGAGCGGCGCCTCCATACAAGAGGTTTGAATTTCTAGCTGCCCACAGCTCCATCTCTCTTGGGTCTTCTCTCTCTAAAAGTGTGCTAACTTGACCGTCGGAGGGGTATTTTGGCAGCACACCGTCGGGTAGCTTACCGTCGTTGTGTTCTTAGGTTAATCGGAGTGAAACGCAGCTTGGACACGAGGAGTACGAAGAGCGACGAATATTTCCTCCCCGTACAATTGGCTCCGTCTGTGGGAATTATATACAATTTAGACAAATATAGGGACAAAGTATAATTTATCCAAAAAAAAATTTACACAATTTAGAAAGGAAAAATATATATATATTAAAGACAAAAGAAAAAAAATTTAGATCACAAACCGCGACTCAAGATCCAAGGTGTTTTGCCACTTATGGAAATATATTTAAGTCTAAACACATAAGAGACCATACATATATATGGGCCTAAATCAAAAATTTCTTAGGGTGTGTTTGGTAACATTTACGTTTTCAGTTTATATTTACAAAAATTTTATAAACTAATTTTTGTTTATTTTTAAAAAAATATAAACTACAAACGCGCTTGATGATTGAAAAAATGTTTTAAAAAATTTAAAAATATAAAAAAGAGTGAGAAATGGCAAGTGGTGACAAGTAACAGCGGAAGACAGTGGTGGAAAGTGGTGACGGTGGGTGGTGGGTAGCTGGTGGTGGTGGGTGGTGGCGGGTGAGTGGTGGTGGTGGTGGGTGGGTGAGTGACGGTGGCGGGTGGTAGGTGGTAGCGAGTGGGTGGTGGTGGTAATAGTGGTGGGTGGTAGCGAGTGGGTGGCAGGTGGCTGGTGAGTGGTGGCGGGTGGTGTAAAAAAATGCTTAAGTGAATTCAATTTTTCAGTAAATCTTATTAAATTATTTAAAATTATAATTTATTTTTAATACATCTTATATTTTTTTTCCCAAATTATCCTTTTGAGGTACACTTAAATAAAATAAATTCAATAATTCAAATTATTTTTGAAAAATCTTTCTTTTGTTCACGTATATACAGGGAACACGATCAGAGACCCGACATTGGCAAAGGCGGCACTGACGAAGGAAAACAATAAAGGATGATGGCGAAGGAAGTTGAGAAGGTAAACTTCATGTTTGGACTTCTAGAATCGAACAAAGTGAATTTGTTTGGACTTTCAGAATTGAACAAATTCACTTTGTTTGGCTCTGAAAATCCAAACAATAATGATGAAAAACATGCTAAAAATTCGCTTTTATATATAAGAAAAAAAACATAAATTAATATTTGTACTTTGATATTTATGTGAATACTTACATCCTCTTTGATATGTTGTTTCAAAAAACTGCTTTGATTATTACTTTCATCCATTATTTAATTTTGTTCATTTTTTTTTTTATTTACAAGTAACAATATAATAAAAAACAATGGTGTGGATGATAGTGATGAGTTTTGATAGGGATGATTGGAGTTTTAGTATGAACAAGAAGAAGAAGAAGAGCAAATAATTAAAACTTGGAGAGTTAGATGAAGATATTTGAATAGGAAAAATACGTATAATTGATTAAGGTATATTATGAGAAAAAATAATATTTTATTTTAAAATTTAATATGCGCTGTTCTTATTGATAAATTTATATGAGAGTGTAAAACCAATTAAAATTTTAAAGTTTAAATTAAACGTGCTGAAATAGTTTTTAAATTTAAATAGAATAGCCCAAAGCCATGTAGCTTAGCTCAATTATTAAATCATTTAACTTACATGTTGTTTACGGTCCATGAGAAAAATGTCAGAAAGATTATTATTTTAAGGTTACCAATTTTGGAACACTTTTTTATAAATATATTTTTATCTACTTATGTTACATTTAGTTCATATTATTTTCTTATATTTTATTAAATTTTATGAGTGACATACTTACTAAAATATCCTTAATTATATTCACATTTACAGTGTGAATGTTTCGTGATGTAAATATTCATACCGTCAATGTGAATGTTCACACACATCAATGTGAATATTCACATTGTAAAATATGAATGTTCATATTACTAAATTACTAACCGTTCAAAAAATATTTGTAAAGGTAGAAATGTCTATAAAATACTTTAAATATGAGAATTAAGATTTAGTAGATCAAATGTTCAAATAATAGGATTTATTAAAATACAATAATATCTTATGGACTAATTAAAATACAAACACTTAAAAAAAAAATTTAATAAGGGGTTGTTTGGGGTGTCCTAAATAAGTGCACTTTTTGTCTTTTTGGATTAAAAAATTGAGGAGAAAAATATAGATACTTGGGTTAACTTTTTGACTTTTTTTGGAAAAATGCGTATTAAAAAATTGTAAAAATTAGTTTGTAAGGGAAAATTAGAATTGAGAATTGTGCAGTCGTAATTGTTAATTTTTGGTGAATAGTGTTAATTTTTTAACTTTTTGAGTAACTTTTTGACTTTTTAACTTTTTCTCAATATCTCAAATTTGGCGTAAATCTCCCATCAACCTTTCAAAAACCCTCAGTCTCATATTTGGCCTGATGTTTCAAAAATCTGTTGGCTGCTACTGGCATATTCAAAGACTGATCTATGATATCAAAGTTGCATCAGTCTGTTTGGAATAATTTCTGACAAGTTAAAAGTTAAAAAATAAAAAAGCATATTAATTTTTAACTGCTTATTAATAATTAATTTTGTTTTACCTTATTTAAGTCACTTTTGTATTGAGACAAGGGATTTACTTAGTAGATAAAACACTTTCTTAATAGGTGTGATATCTAAATTCAAATCTCAGGACTATGAGTGCAACTTCTGTTCTCCTCTATCCTGCCAAATGTTTAAAAAGAAATGAAAAACAAAACAAAACAAAACAAAAGAGTCATTTTTGTGGTACAAGTGAAGTGGCTCCGGTTTGCTAAGGTGGACCAACAAAATGGTTACCACAATGAGATAATGTTTGAGACAGGACTGAGAAATATCCAAACTTGTTTAGCAGAGCCACACATGTGGGATCTCTCCTCTTCTGTTGTTTTCAATTTATTTTCAACTGAATAATATTATAAGCACTAATTAGTGTAACAATTTAAGAGATTTTTAATATTTATAATTTGTATAATGAGTGAGTTTAATAATATCATAACTAGTATTGATACTAGTTAGGACACTAAGTAATACATGTAGCACCACCATTTTCAATTCACACTACAGAAGGTGTACTATTTGGGGCAAAATGGTCATAAAGTAGTCCTTCTTTGTAAACTCGTCGGTCTTTAAGGTTGGATCAATACCACCATTTCAGAACGAGTAGTGCTATTTAAGTCTAGTAATTAGATTAAATTTTTAAGTTCAATGATATGGTAATCAATTAGGATAGTTAAGGTAACATTTTTTTTTTATTTTTTCTAATTATCAATTAATCATATCACTTATACATTATTGGGTTTAAAAAAGAAATTTAAAAAGTAGACTTATGTACAAATTTTCTTTTACAACAATTAAAAAAAAAAAACTTTTTCTGTGTTTATTTAACATGAGAGTGATGGAAAATATAAGAAAATAAAAATTTTTGTACAACCACATTAGCACAGTAACTTAACTTTCAATTTTTGCAAAAAGGTCCTGAAAAAAGTTTGTTTTTCATGAAATTAGTCAGAAGTTACCCCAATTTTCTAACAACTTTCTCCCAGAATTTCATCTTAACCAAATAAATGAAAAAATAAATAAAATTTTCTTTCACTTTTTCATATTTTTTTACTCTAATCAAATTGACTCTAATTTTTTTTTAAAATTACAGATAATCTGTTAATTTTGAGTGTTTCAATTATATATATATATATATACAGGGAGGAAATATTCGTCGCTTTTCGTACTCCTCGTATCCAAGCTGCGTTTCACTCCGATTAATTTGAGAATGCGACGGTGAGCTACCCGACGGTGTGTTGCCGGAATACCCCTCCGATAGTCAAGTTAGCACACTTTTAGAGAGAGGAAGAGAGAGAAGACCCAAGAGAGATGGAGCTGTGGGTAGCCAGAAATTCAGACCTCTTGTATGGAGGCGCCGCTCAATCTATATAGCCTCTGCGCGCTACTCTGTTCGTCTTTTCCTGGACGCGTGGTTGTACTGCCCTCTCTATTCTTTACACATGTACGCGTCAATACTGCCAAACAACATTGGCCAAACCGCCAAATGATATTGACGCGCCTTTTGGAACCTCATTACTCTCGACCGGTCAAGATCTAGGGCATCTAGCCAATTTCTTCATTCGTGCTCATTCGTCACCGCTGGCCTTGCACGGCCTTGGTATGCAACAGGTGCGTCTAGTCCGGTTGGAAGAATCATCACTTCGCTTAGCTCGGCAAAGGATCTATGCTGAACAATTAGCTCGATCTAACTTCTAGATCTGAGGCTAACTCAGCCACAATCTAGAACCTCAGTCAAACTACCCTTGGCTATGCTAACTCGGTCGCGTAATCCCACAGCAAGGCCCAAGTCACAACTAGCTGGGTCAGTTTGCTCGGCGCAAACTCCCCTCTCAGTCACTTTCCTACTTTAGTTCTTAAAATTTATTTTTTTTCACTTTGTCCCTTTATATTTCAAGTTTTTTCTAATTTACTCTTAAAGTTAATTTTTATTAAAAATTAGATAGAAAATAACATATTAATGGTCGCATGGCATAAAATTACTTTATTATAGACAACTCACATCTCTAATATAAATTTAAATTATAATATAATAATATTTTTTTTATATTATGTGTCAGTTATTATGACATTTCTATCTTGTTTTGAACAAAAATTAACTTTAGGAATAAATTAAAAAAAATTGAAACATAAAGAGCTAAAGTAAAAAAATAAATTTTAAAAGTCAAAGTGAGAAAGTTATCAAACATAAAGGAGCAAAGTGTAATTTACCTAATATTTTATTTTAATTTTTTTTTTGAACTTTTCAAGGACGCCTAGTGTAAAAAAATTTAAAAAATAAAAATAATGTAAAATCTTTTTTACTAAAGTTAAAAAGTCAAAAAGAGACAAATTATTATTTTATTCTTCATCTTTAGGGAATTTTTTTTGTAATTTTCTTTTATTACTTTTTTACGGTATAAATTTATTGAGTGTCTGGTTGAGTAGAATTTAAAAGTGTAATATTTTTGAAAATATATTCAAAAACACAGAATAAGGTATGTCCCATCCTATATTTTGTTTCTGTGTGCCTAGCCCAACTATTAAAAAATCACTAAAAATAAAAAATTTCAACAAAAAAAAATCACTACAAAAATCATTTGCAAACCACATGATCTACTTTGGGCCCATGCCCAAAAAAAGGAAAGATCGGGCTAATGGGTCTGAATTTTTTCGTTCACAGCTTCGAGCACATTAAACAGGCCCGTTTTACTCCAACTGTTGGACCTATAAATTGGGTGGCCCAAATAACTGAGCACACATTATTTTGGATCGAAACTATAACTCCTCTTCTTGTACTTAGAGGTGCTTAAAAAAATCGATAGAACCGGAAATCGATCCAATCCGATTCAAACTGCAGGTTTGGTCTGATTTTTTTAGTAACAGTTCTTGTTCTAAAAATGATAGAACTGTTCAAATCAGTCTAATTCCCGGTTCCAAGGCTTTGGTTACGGTTTCAAACCGAACCAGACCGGACCGTGACATATTTATTTATTATTTTTTATATTTTTATATAAAAAAAATAAAAATATATAATGGTTCTTATAAGATTTGAACACTAGCCATCATTGTAAAATTGTTAAACTCTAACTAACTTAACCAAACTAATTATTATTAATTTTCTTACTAACATAAACTACATACCATATTAATTGTTATATAAAATTTCTAAAATCGTAAACCGAACTGAATCAAACTGGTTTCTATGATTCGGTTTTGGTTTGGTTCCAAAAGTTGACAGTTCAGTTATAGTTCCAATTTTTCTAAAACCGTAAAAAATTATTTGGTTCCTAGTTTACTCTAAAATCGGATAAATTCGATCCATGTACATCCTTACTTGTAGTTGCCCAAAATTTTCTGACCTCCCAAACAGAGCCCATATTTCGTAGCCTGGTGAAATAGTAAATCATAGCTTCTCCAATTGGATTCATATGAAAACATTGAACCTTTGTGTGGCTGTGAAAGTTCAAAGGTTTTTGTTTAGTTTCATTGTTCACAAATACATGATGAAGTGTGCTATAAGAACAAGAAATGAAAGCGAGAAGGATCAACTAATAATAGCAAAGAAAGGAAACAAGATTTACAGACCAAAAATAAAACATAAATAACTGTTCGAAGTAATAGGGGACTTTCGTATTCTTGTTCACTGTTATTCTTACTACTGAACCAACCACTCATTGTAATTGTTACAATAGAGAGAGAGAGAATATTATATTATATGTATATTTAATATTGTGTTGAACAATTATGTAACAATGTATACAAGATTTTTTTAAATAGGAGGAGAGAAACCTAAATATGATAATCCTAAATATGGTTATGAATATAATATGGTATATATGATGGACAAAATATATAGTTACTATATTTAACACACCCCCTCAAACTCAAGTAGGGATACTAATTTGAGTTTTGAGAGAAAAATTAAAACATGAAATAAAACTAAAAATAAAATAAGATATGGATAGATCTGAGGCAAATAGATTGCAAAGTCCATATGGGTACACAGGGGTGCTTGAGATAGATAGGAGGCCGGAGTTAATGCCGGGAGACAATTTATGGTCGTGCCGGACCGTTGTAGAAACTAGTTGGAACTAATGTTGGGGTAGTGTAAAGTCATGTTGAACTGTTGTAGGAACTGACATGAATCAATGTCGGGACAGTTTAAGAGATCGTTGTAAGGAAGCAATAGATGTTGAACCAACAGATGCGGAACACACATAATTTATGACGTGATACTAAACGGTGATGGCAACAAATGACATTGTGCGCTAAGGGGCGACTTATAAGAAAATGCGCCAAAGAGAACGACTTAGGTGGTGCGTCAAGGGACGGCTTACGTGATGCGCCACATGGGGCAACTTGGGTTGTGCGGCACAGGGGGTGACTTAAGTAATGCACCAATGGGGTGGCTTAGAGAGTGTGTTATAGGGACGACTTAGGTAGTGCATCAATGGGGCGGCTTAAAGAGTGCACCACAGGGGGTGGCTTTGGTAGTGCGCCAATGGAAGTGGTTTAGGGAGTGCCCTAAGAGGACAACTTAGGTAGTGCAACAAGGGAGGCGGCTTAGGGAGGTTTGCATACGCCAAGGGGGTGGCTTGAGTGGCTTGCATGGTGTATAACCATGCTCACTGTGATATAGATATAATACCCTTCTCAAACTCATGGATGTTTGAAGACAAAAACCTATTTGAGGTTGAAACAGAAGGAAAGAAAAAGTGAAGCAGAAACACACAAAAAAAATAGATTGTGAGTAAAAAAAAAATATGATAGAGATATTTAGGATATGAGTAAACTAGTGGACAGATGAAGAGATCACCACGAAACGATATTGAAAAGAAAACATGACAGCGGAATTGGTTGAGGTCCGACGGGCGGCCAAGGCAAGACTGGCCCGCCGGTGAAGCAAAATTACTAAATACTTAACCTAACTCTAATACCATATTACAATATCTAAGAGAGAGAGAGAGAGAGAGAGAGAGAGAGAGAGAGAAAGAGACAAAGATAATATTATATTATATGTATATTCAATATTATATTGAATAATTATGTAACAATGTATACAAGACTTCTTTATATAGGAGGAGAGAAACCTAAGTATGATAATCCTAAATATGGTAATGAAAATAATATGGTATGTATAATAGACAGAATATATAGTTACTATATTTACTAGTAATAAGAGATTGTCCTTCCAGCTCATCACCACCACCGTTGCTGCCACAACCACAAAGGCTAGGTTCAATATGAGATCGATAATCATGATCGGCCACGAATACACCCAATCGCTCTATCTCTCCTCAATCTGCTCCACCGTCGACTTGCGCACTTGCATCGATGGTTCGCGCATCATTCTCTGGCTGTTGGTACGGCGGAGGAACCGAGCGACATCGTGGAGGCTCAGTGGATGCTGAACGAACTGCCGGCTCTGGAAGATCTGGTTCGTGATAAACGGCGTCGTATCGATGCCGTTGTTGTTGTTGTTGTTGTTGTCAGTCGGAAAATGAGATGGTCTCGCCGTCGACATCGTCGAAGAGTACAAATGTGTGTGTGTGTGTGTATGAGAGAGAGAGAGAGAGAAAGAGAGACTTGATTAGGTTTAGTGCATCGTTTGAAGAAAACAAAACCCTAGGTGGAGAGATTAGAGAATAATTTTTGTTTCTCAGTTATATATATATATATATATATCTATACAGGCACAGAGATTTTGCTTTTCCATGAGCGAAATGGTTCTATTTGTCCTATCTTGTTGTTAAGTATATATCTCACTCACTATTTTTACTGATTTCACTTGGCGATGTCTACTTTGTGAATGTCATTTGCTTTGAAATGTTGATTTTAAGTTGTTAAACTATAATTTCACCTAATTTTCATTTCTTTAATGACTCATTTTTTGTTCGAATTTGAAATTTGGAGATCGATGATAAATCCATAGAGAAAATTCATAGCAATTTTAGCACATTTTGTTGTATGATTTGAAGGCAGTGATTTAAAGGCAATGTTGATGACAATGTTGTGTTGTTCTCCTAATAGTTCTTTGCTTAAAGTTCACAAACTTTTGACTTATTTTTGAACTGCTTCAAAATGTCTCTCCAACTCGTTTCAGTTTTGTAATCTCAAGATCTATACTTAATACTAAGTTGGCTAGTCAAATCAAAGCTGATAAAGTTTGCATTTCTTGCGTCTTTCTTTGAAGATGATTTATTGTTACAACAATGCTAGGTATCATGAAAAATCTTTCATGAAAATAATCATGAAAGCTTTGTGACTTTTGGATTACACTTAGAATAAAGCACTACACACTAATCAAGGTAATCCAAAGATCATAAATCATTCATGATCTTTTTCATGAAAATTTTTTCATGATCCCTAACTTTTCTCTTATTGTTATGAAATGAGTTCGGTTTTGTTGTTGTTGTTTATAATAAAATTTTTTGAAAGAATATATATAAATCTGTTCATTTTCCTATATATGAATCTGAAGTGTTTGGATTGAAATGGAAGATGATGTTGGAATGGTTCAAGGAAATGACCTCTTAATTTCCTTCTTTTTGTCTCTCTCTGTATATATATGAATGACAATGCTACGTAACTCAAATTTTGTTGCTCAAAAATGGCTCAAATGGCCAAACGACGTCGTTTTGAGTACAGAACAACATAAAAATGGCCGTTTTGGCCATTTGAACTACTTTTGAGCCACAAAATTTGAGCTACGAGACATTTTCCATATACGAATGTGGTTCTTGGTTGGAAATCAATTTCAACAAATAAAAATTGTACATATAAAATAGGCTCTGTAAAAGTAAACAGATTGGTGAAATAGGCTTCAACAGATAGGGAAAACTATAACAGATAAATAAAAAATTTTTGAACAAATAAAAAAATACAGATAGAAAATAATTTTAAACAAATAGATATAAATTTGAACAGATAGTTGCAAAGATTAAAAAAATTAATAGATAGCGTAAAAACATTGAACATATAGGAAAAACTGAACAGATAGAAAAAAAAAATTGAACAGATAAGAAAAAATTGAACAGATAGAATTTATTTTTGAGGAGATAAGAAAAAATTTGGACAGGTAAGAATTTTTTTTGAACATATAGTCAACGAAAGTCAATAGATAAAAAAACAAAAGTCAATAGGGGTAAAATTATGAACAAAATGTCTTTCAAAACTAATAAAAGAACTTCGCACTAAACTATTTCACAAAAGGTAGATCTTTCATCGATAAAAAATATCCACTAAACCTATTACCTTAAACACTCTAAATTGGATTTTTCACCAATTTTCTCTATGCAATTTTGATTTGCAATTGGGATCACAATAATATTGGATTAGTAAGAGATAAAATTTGTCCATTTAATTTCTTTTCATCTTTTTTATTAACTGCTAATATCACATAGAATAATATCATTATCACACTCAATATTTTTTTCTTTTTTAAGGCTGTGAAAGAGAAGAAAGCTTTCAAGTTTTTTTTTTTTTTTTTACAGGAAAATCTTCCTCCTCTCTTGCGAGTCCAAGATAACGCCCTTGTAGAAATCACCAAGGTGCCTTATTGTACGTTCTGAGTCAGCAACTATAACTTGAGAATTGGTCCCAACCTTCTAAGATAAGTTTAGCTTAAGTCAAGACTTGCGTAGTGAGAGAGTATTGAATTCACACCAAACATTGTGGTAACAATTTACCCACACTGAATACTGTGATAACAATAATTAGAGATTTACTTCCTAACCAATTACGCTATGTTTAAAAAATTGATCCAAAAAATTTTAAACTTGAGAACTAGGATTTTAAACCCCCAGAATCTGAGAGCGTTCAAGTTGATACTCAAACAGCTTCTCATTTCCAACCAAACGGTTTTTCCAACACAAACAAGGCTTTTGGTCAAAGAAGATAAATAAAGGTAAAAGATGAGCTCAGTCCCTTTACCTACTATTTACGCCAGGCCCTCCCATCCCCACCCACCCACCAAAATTCAAACCAATTCTGTCTCTCTCCCTCCTCTCCTCTCCTCTCTCCTGTCTCTCTCATTTCAAAGTTGCATTTCAAATGGGGGCCATAACTAGAAATTCTGATTCCTGAAACAATATCAATGATGGCCTACAACAAGAAAAGGAAAGGAAAGGATAAATTATTCAATGCTTTTAAAATAATGTTTCATTCTATTTACAAATTCACGCTTAATATCTTGTTTTCTAAAGTTCTAATATAAAATTGATGAATATTATGATTTAGATGAAAGACCGAGTTGGAGTTCCTAACAATAGGCTGCTGTGAGGCTTATTAAGGACGTGCCTAGAGTCTCTTTTGATTATTTAAACCGTTTATATTGTAAGATTTGTTGAATAAATCATTCATGCAAAAAACTAAATAAATTAGACACTTGTAACCCTATAATAATAGTACATTTGTTTTTTAAAAAAAATAGACAATTAACATGATTTTAATAATTTTTTTAAAAATAATTAGTTCTTGATCATGAGATTACCGATATCCGATTTACTTAATTTTTTATATGAATGACATACTTGACAAACCTTACAATATGAATGGTTCGGATTGTCAAGATAGGTTTGGAAAATACTTTTAAAAGCCCTCACAGCAGGACTGTTGTGCCTTAAGATACAACAACCCTATATCCGATCAATAACATCGCAAAATTACTCGATTGAATTGTATTTGACTAAATCTGATTTTAATAAAAATATTTGGAAAAACATTGGTAAGATAAAGTCAAGTATAGAGACAAATAAATTAAAATTACTAAGCTTCAAGTAAAATTTAAAATAAAAAAATTCGTACATAAAATCCAAAAAATCCCACCCTATTGTCATTAACTATGATTTTGAAACACCACATAGCATAGAATAATTTCTCAAAGAGAAGAGGGTGGTAAACTTAAAAAGAATCACATAGAAACGCTCTGATAAGGCATCAATTTCTTTTTTTTTTTCAACTTCCTAATTTTATCTCTTCCTCTCAAGGGCTCCACCACTTCCCTTCTCTTTTGACCAAACTGATTTTCCTTATAATAATAATAATAATAATTTAAACTCCTCATGTAAACCATATCTTCCTATAGTTCATACTCGACTCACTATATTTTCAAGACTAGTTGCTAATATCTCGTGACCCTGACAATTTGCATAGCCTGTGGGGTTGGTGCAGCTTGTTGGAATAACTTATACTTTTCTTTTATTTTAAAAAAATGTTATTTTATATAACTTTTATTTATAGCATATGATTAAAAATAATTTAGACTGATAAAATAATATTAATTTTTATTTTTTAATTATCAACTTTTAACTCACAAATTAGCTATTGAGGTGCCCTCACACTTTCATATTACACATTACTTTAGTATTTAGGTAATGTATAATTTGACTTCGCACTCTCTCTCATGCACAGTGTGTTTACCTATCAATACTTGCAACGTGCAAACCTTACCTATCCGTAATACTTCTACTCATGATTTTAGATAAAATTTAACTTCAAAAACTAGTCCCAGACCACATAACATACTTATGAATGTACATATATAAATAATAATGTTAGATGTATTGTATTATGACACTCACCTCATTTGTTAGCATAATAGTAATGTAACGAGTTTCATCATCCGTGTTTATTTTTAATAAATCTAGAACAATTCGATCATGACTTGATGAAAAACGTGTTGTCCATACATTAAACATAAGATGATGGAGAACATGTGACTAGCTACCCACCCCCCTTGGTGGCCCAGTGGTAAGGCATACGTGACTGTGTAGGTTAGGTGTACGGTCATGGGTTCGATTCCCCTTTGGAGCCTCTTGGGATTTAAGAGGGGGGTCGTGGCGGTGGGATGCTGTGATTGCTCCCTCTGAAGATTAGTCGGTAGACGCAGCCCAGCAGTAGAAGCCGGACATCTCAATTTCAAAAAACAAAAAAAAAAAAAAAACATGTGACTAGCTACTAATTAAATGCGTAAACTTAACGCTTTGTTTGGTAAACAGTCAAGTAGTCGACTTCATTGAACAACCATATATTTCCACAACCAATCAAAGATTTCTCCTTTCTCTCCTTTTCCTTTTTACTTTCCCTCTTACCAATCATCAATAAATACCTTCTTCAACCTCTCCAACTTCCCCTTCTTTTTCCATCCTCCCAAAACTCTCTCTCCCTCCCTCTCTCTCTCTCTCTCTCTCTCTCTCTCACTCTCACTCTCTCAAATATGAGTAAGAGAGTGGCTTTCAGCCCTGATGTCAACAACAACAAGCACGGCGGCAGTGCTGGCATCAAAGTTGGCGGAAAGAAGAGGAGGGTGGTCGGAATCTGGATTTTCCGAGCATCCAAACACTCCAACTTTTCACCCGTAGGGTTTCTAAGGAGAATTGGAGCTACAGTTTTGAGGTTTGTCTCTTCAAGAAAGAGGTCTTCACGTAAAGTTTCTTCGTCGAGTTTGTCTAGGTCGAGGTCTTGTGCAGAAACAGTTGATTCTCATCGAGCCGAAGCCATTGAGGATTGTATCGAGTTCTTGAATTCTTCTTCTTCTTCTTCTTCCTTGCAGAGATCATATTCAGTCTCCGCAAGTTCTTGCTAAGTTATTTTTATTTTTATTTTGGAGAAATTACAATTCAATGGTTTTTTCACAAAATAATTACAGATTCATAAAAAAAAAATTAAAGTTTGCCACTTATCTGAAATTATTTTTAAAAAAATATAATGAATTGTAATTTTTCTTTTTATTTTTTATTTTTCAGATGTAAATGAAAGAAATTTATTTGTCACAATTATTAGTTTACTCTGAGGTGTAGGAATGAAATATAATGAAATTTCACGTCCTGGTGTTTCATGTTAACACATCTTAAGATGATAATATAAGAGTGATTTTGGAGTAAAAATCAAAATTAAAAATTAAAAAAATGAAATAATGTGAGCACATTAGTATCTGCAGAAGTTAGTTTTATTTATTTATTTATACAGTTTTTGTTTTTAAAATAATTGGACTCGAGGGTCCCATATTGTCTTACATAACAAATTTGTATGCCTGCTCAATCTTTTATATATTCATGTCTTAATGTATTCTTCACTTTTAAATCATGTTTCAAGATTATGAGATTCTCTTATAATTTAAATTTAGATTGAAAGTAATAATAGAAAATTCTTAGCCGTCAATAGTACACTCCTGTATTTTGAGGCTTGTATTCATAAGGGGGATGCACCAATAAATCCCAAATTAATAACTTATGCACTGTTTAGTCTTAAAAGTTTTTTTATAGACTGAAAGGTCCCATTACAATGTTAATAACATCAGATACAATGTTAATAACATCAGAGTCATGTTACAAACATTAGATTTCAAACATCTAATGTTCATCAAATTTCAATAATGTTTGAAAATATAGGATGAAAAACATCTAATGTTCATCAGATTTCAATAAATTTTGAAATTATAGAATGAAACATCAGATCATTTACATCATTCACATCATGTTGATGTAAAAATGGGACTAAATGGAGCATAAGAAAACTTTTAGTACTAAATGGTTCAACGTTTCAAAAACTAGGACTTATGGGTAAATTTTCCTTGCTTATTTGGGATGAACCTCTCTTTTGTGCTGTTTGGGATATTACTTAAATAAATTATTTTAAAAAAATTCAGTGATTTTTTTAAAAATTATGTAAAAAAAAAATTACTTATTCGATCAGATGAATTAAAAAAATAAATTCCAAAAAAAAATTTAAAAGCCAAAATAAGTTCAAAAAAGTCTATTATTGTTTAGGAATATTTATCAATAAGTCCAATCTCACAAACAAGTATTCTAATTAGTTCCAAATTTTTTCTATTGATCTGTTAAGTTCTATTAATGAAGAGTTTTTTTCGTGTGGTCTTATTTTCGATTTTGGTATTATTTTGGTAGACAATTATACCATTTTATTAATGTGACAGGTATGATATGACGCTTTAACGTGACAGGTATGATGTGACACTCTAAAAAAATTAAAAATTTCTTATTGTATTTTTCTTAAATGTGATAATGTGACGGGTATGATGTAACATTTTAAATCTTTTACTCAAAAAAAAAAAAAAAAAAACTAAGAACTCCTTGGTGTATTTTTTCCAAATGTGACAACGTGGCGAGTATGATGTGACATTCCAAAAAAGCTAAAAACTCCTTGATGTATTTTTTTCAAATATGAGAATGTGACGGGTATGATGTAACACTTTGAAAAAGTTAAAAACTCATTAGTGTACTTTTTCTAAATGTGACAACGTGACCCAAATGTAACATGTGGCGAGTATGTTCTGACACTCCAAAAAAACTAAAAACTCATTATTGTATTTTTTCAAATGTGACAACATAATGGATATGATGTGACACTCTAAAAAAATTAGAAATTCATTAGTGTACTTTTCCCAAACGTGACATGTGATACTCTAACGTGACAGGTATGATATGACACTGCAAAAAATTAAAAACTCTTTAATGTATTTTTTTCCAAATATGACACTCCAACGTAGTAGGTATAATGTGACATTAAAAAACTCCTTAATATACTTTTTTTCAAATGTGACACTCTAATGTGGTGGGTAAATGAGTCATTACACATCAAAAAGGACTAAATGGATCACAAGAAAAAATATAAGACTATATGTGTAGGAGCAAGATATATTCTTCTCACATAATCCTGTTGATCAAGTTCGCGCTCCTCCTAACGTCGTCGCTTTACTCCCTGAAAACACAAACGTAAGCTAGCCGACGGGTGTGTGCCGGATACCTCTCTGATGCCTAAGTCAGCAAAATAGACAAATAGACAAAAGCTCTGTGTATTCGAGAATCAAAGTTGTGTTACCTCTCCATAGGTGATGTTATGAGTTTTTATAGGTTCCGCGTGGCATAATCCTAGTAGGATTTTTATCCCTCAATGCAAAGTACTCCTAGGAATGACACTCCTGAAGGATAATGCTTATCCTTCAACACCCCCCTCACTGCTTAAACAAGGTGAGATGGTTTGACCCCGGTTGGATGGCAGTACGACCGAGCTAACCTAGCTCAGATCTTTCCTTCAGTGAATGTACCCTGGTTATGCATACTCCAACCGGGCTATTAACTTAAGACCGAGCTATCCAAGCTTGGTGCTCCAATGCAAAACGCCAAGCTAGCTTGGCTCTCGTTCAGTTGTACCTCGGTAGCCTGTTGAAACCGGGCTAATCTACGGCCTGCTACGACCGTGCTAACCAAAGCGAGGTCCACCGTGTGAAGCCATCATACCTTGGCTTCAAACACCATGACCGAACTAACTCCACTCCGACCGTGGTAACTGTCATTTCACTTGGACCGCGCTACTTACTATAGTCCACTTGCCAAGCCCTTTTCTACCGTGGCCCATCGAACGGCCCATTACTCAGCTCGGCCCAATTTACTTATAAATTACCCTCTCAATTGTCCCTTAATTCCATCTGCACCGCATGATTGGGATTAATTGTTATTAGCCGAGCTAAAAACTTTAGTCTTTCAACCGAGATAAAATGCTGCCGGGCTACCGATTGGTTCGGTCGAAAAATGTCTCTTCAATCACGTTGTCATCTGAATCGCTTATTCTTCCAAAGACACGTATCAAGCCTCCATTGGCTGAATACAACTGTCATAGCCGCCCTCGTACCTCGCAAGATTTGAACAGTCCCGCTCAAACTCGTTCTTTTCACAAAAAACCCTACTCTTTGAACCATACGCACCACTATTCATCTTCTTCTCTCTTTCCGAGCATTCATTTTTCCAAACACAGTGCCTGCGAAATTTCTCCTTGCGATCTACGATCTTCATCCTCTCGTCTTTAAACTGTAAGTACCTTAGTCTCATTTTTGTTTTGTTTGTCAAGTTTCTGAAATATATAGCACAATACTCATATGCTTTTCACAACACATATAGCATTTTTGTTTCCATTTTTTGGGAAAAAATAGTGTAATAGAACCATTGCATTCATGAATAACCTGTAGAACGATGTGTTTGATCCTAAACAGAATTCCAACAGAGCTAGGATCCTGTTTGTACTTAAGGTGTGCACCCAGCCGAACTAGATGACCAAACTAAAACTTCACGCCATACATGTAATCTCCATAGGTCTAAGTACCCTTTGTTACACCTAGTCAAGCTAGAGAACCGTACTAGGTTTGCGCAATACCATGCTAGAAAGCCCTAACCACCGACCGAGCCACAACTTAGGGCTAAACCAGCTCTCTTAGTCAAAACCGAACTAAGAATGCTGCCCTAAATGCTCAACCGGACTAAAGACCCTTGCTCAAACCGGGCTAAGAATGGACAGTATCCTACGTAACCGAGCTAGGACTTCATTTATCTTGCCTTTATTTCTTTTAGCACGGTCCAACGATCTGTGCTTAACACCTTTCTTTTTTACTTTGCAGACTCTGACTAGGTTGCCCAGGCACTCCTTTGAACGTCCGACCGAGATATCCAACATCTTCCCAACACCGAGCTAACACTTAGTCTAATTTATACATAATTTAAACTCATATGGGGAAGTATAGGTTCTTAGTAAACTCACCAGTTGCTATGGCAGAGTTCCGAAGGGACTACCATATCCCTGATGACATACACCTTAGTTTAGCCGAACTAGATACTACTCCTCGGGGAAAACAGGGCTTTGTTCCCTTCACCCTTCTTTCTATTGTAGAAACCGGACTAAGATTCCCTGTACAGCCCTTTCTTTGCGAGTTCCTTAGACAAACCAGCCTCTGCCCTACCTAACTTTTCACAAATTCATACCGCATAATAAATGGCATCGCCGAGCTAAACCGCCGGGCTAGCCTTAACCTCGGTTTAGCCGAGCTCTTCCACCAATATTCCATAGGATCGGCTGAACATGGCTGGGTTTACTATTTAAGAATAAGGCGCCGGCGTGAAAAAATAATAAAGAATATCACAGATAAGGATGTAAACGATGATGATTTTTTCTGGGTTTCTGGGAACTTCAAAGATCAAGAAGCCCAGATCCCGGGCAACCGGATAAACTGGAATAAAGGAGTCGCCGGTATAATTACCTCGGCTTAGTTTTCTGCTTTCTTTTACCTCAATTTTCTTATCTTAGACCGTGCTAACTGTTGTTTTTTTACATCATGCAGATTTGAACTTTCTCAAGTCCCAGTACAGCTACCCCAACTTGAATGCACTTCGCGCTGCTCTGCGATACCCCAACAGAAGCTGGGCCAAGCTACTGAATTTTGAACCGACATACAGATATAGCAGCCGTAGGAAAACCAGGGTGACCGATTTCCTCCTTGAGCCTTCACCAGAGCCAGACCCAACCTTGCCTCAAATCAATTTGATCCCGTTAACAGCGGAGCAAGAGATGGCCAAGAAAAGAGCAGTAAGGGCCCTCCTAACCGAAACAAACCAGGCCGAGGTACCACCAGCCAGCCAAACTCAAGAGACCGTGGTAGCCTTGCCAACCCATCAGCCTTCATCATCTCGGGCAAGCAAGCATGCTCGGACTTCCACAACCGAGCCATGCCTTGTCGACGAGGATGAAACCGTGGTTCCTCAAGTCTCTCCACCAAGTCCTCCACCTGAGCGCTCTAACCGAGCTAGCTCTTCCAAGTGGGTGCCAAAGGTCACTTTCAAGAACTGCGCTATCACTGACTCCGATTTAGTGGTCGCGGAAAAAGATCATTTGCTAGCCTTCAATCTGGCCAAGAGCGTCTGCCTTTCAGCCGACATGAATCATCATGATCACCTTACCAAGCTGAAGGCCATTCGCTCGGCTTCAAATTCAATGGTGTTGGTAAGTTCTCTTTTTGAGTTCTCTTTTTCATTCTTCAAATTTTAACATCTTTTTGCTCAGTTTCTACTCAATACTGCATCCCTCCCCTCACAGGCCTTACAGAAGGACCACATTGCTCACAAACGCGTGCTGGAACTTCGAAAAACTACAAGGCAGAGGCCAATGAAAGAACGACCGAACTAAAATAATCTCAGCAAAAGATGGCCGAGCTACAAGATGAAGTAGCCCGGCTCACTGGCCTAGTCAATTCAGCCGAAGCCGATAAGAAGAAGGCTGCGGCCGTGGTGAAAGATAAATACTTGCGTGAGCTGGCCAAGCTCAAGGGAAAAAAGAACGCCGAGATAACCGAGCTAGAGAAGAAGGTTGAGGACGCGGAAGACCGCGGTTACAAGGAGGGGGAAGCCACTTACATCAAGCAATGTGAAACTACAAAAGATCTTTTCTTCAAGTGCAAATGGACGACGGCTGTGGCACAGCTCGGTCATAGTCCAGAGACCGAGGTCTTCCTCAACCCTCCTCCGTGTTTCATACCCGAGCTCTATGGCAGAGTACGCTGCCGCCATTCAGTAAAAATTTCTGCAAAAGGAGGACGAAGATGCTGCTCTAGAAGACAACACCCAGCCCGGTTGCCAGTCTATCTCCCCAACTCCAGTGGTCTCCATCCTACCTTTGCCTGCAGTGTCTGATGCGGTGCCTCCAACCGAGCTGAACCAAAAGGTGCTTGCAACAACCAAGCTACCTTTGGGTGAAGACCGGGTTGTTCTGGATGCCGATTTAGATGACCTCTTTGCTTAATTATGTACTTTTGTTTTCTTTAGGTGCTGACTTTAGAAGTTTTTGTAACCGGGCTTATGGCCTCATCTCTTGTACTTTGACTTTGCATTATCAATGAAATCATCTTTTGTTTTCCGCAACTCTCTGTTCGGTTTACTTATATGCTTGTATTTACTTTCCCAATATAATTTGAATGAAGTAAATTCTCTGGCCGAGATATTTATCCCGGTCTTAACTTTGCAATCTAGCTGGCCATACCTGCCAACTTCTTCAGCCTAGATCCTTATCTCGGCTAAAGAATAATAAGTGTTTGGTTTTTCCGGCCAACCTCTACAGCCTAGATCCTTATCTCGGCTGAAGAACAATAAGTGTTGGTTTTTCCAGCCAACCTCTTCAGAAGAACTATAAGTGTTGGTTTTTCCAGCCTAGGTCCTTATCTCGGCTGAAGAACAATAAGTGTTGGTGTTTCCAGCCAACCTCTTCAGCCTAGATCCTATTCTTAGCTAAAGAGAGCTCAAAGTTGGTTTTTCCTGCCAACCCTGAGTGAAGTGTTTGGTTATTCCTGCCAAACGTCCTGTAGCCTGGATCCTTATCCTGGGCTTAGGAGGGGTGTTGGTTATTCCAGCCAACCTCGAAGTTGGTTATTCCTACCAACCTAGAGTAAAGTGTTTGGTTTTTCGGGCCAAACGTGTTTTTCCAGCCTAGGTCCTTATCTCGGCTGAAGAACAATAAGTGTTGGTGTTTCCAGCCAACCTCTTCAGCCTAGATCCTATTCTTAGCTAAAGAGAGCTCAAAGTTGGTTTTTCCTGCCAACCCTGAGTGAAGTGTTTGGTTATTCCTGCCAAACGTCCTGTAGCCTGGATCCTTATCCTGGGCTTAAGAGGGGTGTTGGTTATTCCAGCCAACCTCTAAGTTGGTTATTCCTACCAACCTAGAGTAAAGTGTTTGGTTTTTCGAGCCAAACGTCCTGCAGCTTGGATCCTTATCCTGGGCTTAGGGTGTTAGTTATTCCAGCCAACTTCTAAGTTGGTTATTCCTGCCAACCTAGAGTAAAGTGTTTGGTTTTTCCGGCCAAACGTCCTGCAGCCTGGATCCTTATCCGGGCTTAGGAGAAGTGTTTGTTGGTTTTTTCAGCCAACCTCTTCAGCCCAGATCCTAATCCTAGATGAAGAGAGCGCAAAGTTGGTTATTCCGGTCAACTCTGCTTTTGTTGCCCCTAGCTCACTAAAACAACTTTTACAGAATAAAACAATTATGCTGAAAAGAAACTATTTGTTTTATTGAGGGAAAGAAAAATTACAAGTATGTCTAAAGATGAAACTAAAAATAAAATAGTTTGAGATTGACAGTGTTCCATGGCCTGGGAATGGCTTTGTTATCCTTATCTTCCAAGTGGTATGTCCCTTTTTTTGCTAACCCAACCACTTTATAAGGTCCTTCCCAATTGGGTACTAACTTGCCGTCTCTAGATACCAAGGTGTTGCCCATCACTTTGCGTAGTACCCAATCTCCGATTTTGAATTGTCTTGGATGTACTTTTTTGTTATACTTTCTGGACAACTCTTGTTGGTACGAGGCACTGTGAACCAGTGTTTTTTCTCTTCTTTCTTCTACAAGGTCGAGTTCTAATGCTATGGCTTCTCCATTTAAGTCTGGGTTAAAATTTTCACTTCTGATGGTGGAGAGGCCAATTTCCAGTGGGATCACTGCTTCCATGCCGTAGGCTAAGGAGAATGGCGTTTCTCCAGTTGATCGCCGAGGTGTAGTAAGGTAAGCCCATAAAACATGAGGAACCTCCTCAGCCCACTTCCCTTTTGTTTTCTCTAACATTTTCTTTAATCCATCCAAGACAACCTTGTTTGATGCTTCTGCCTGGGTATGCTGGTGTAGAGTTGTAGAATTCTATCTTGTACTCTTCACAAAAGCCTCTAAAAATTTTACCGTTGAACTGGGTGCCGTTGTCTGATATAAGCGCCTTGGGTATGCCGAACCGAGTGATTATATTTTGCCAGACGAACTTCTTCACATCTTTCTCCTTTATTGATGTTAGTGCTTCTGCTTCCACCCACTTTGTGAAGTAGTCTGTTACTGCAAGGAAGAACTTTCTGTTGCCGGGTGCTGTTGGAAGTGGTCCTGCTATGTCCAAGCCCGGCATTGCGAAGGGCCATGGGCTAGTTAAAGGTAGAAGCTCTCTGGCTGGCTGATGTATTTGGTGTGCGAACTTCTGACATTTCTCGCACTACTTGACATACTTATCTGAATCTGCTTGCATGTAAAGCCACCAATATCCCTACGAAATTGCTCTGTAAGCCAATGATCTCCCTCCTTGGTGGCTTCCGCATACGCCTTCGTGAATCTCGAACAGGAATGCTTCGACCTTGCTGGGATGGACACACTTCAAGTAAGGTCTTGTGAAGGATTTCTTGTACAAGGCCATTGATGGAGAGAGCCAAAATCATTATGACTTTGCTCTTATCTTGTTGGCATTATTCTTCTCTTCGGGTAAAATGCCGTCTTTTAGGAACACTATGATGGGATCCATCCATGAGGGGCCTAGTTCGGTGCAACATACTTCTTCTACTTCAGGTTCTTCAATGCTTGGTCTGGGTAGAAAGTCAATCAGTAGTGGATGTGTTATAGCGATCCCGGTTTCCTTTTTTTTAACTATTGTGTCCGGACTTGGGTTCTGTGGAGTTGGTTGTTGTATATGTCTTGTTTACATCCTTTACTCCTTGCATTCGAGTCTTGGGTTGTATTGGGCGAGTTTGAAACAGGTTGGTTGAACTTAGAAACCAAGAGTAGTTGCCCAGATTTTGGCCTTCACGCTCGAGCGGGGATTTTGACGCTCGAGCGGGCCCTTCGTTGTTGTCTGTCCGCTCGAGCGGGGTTTTCGACGCTCGAGCGTAGCTTTCCATCTTCCAGTTTCTCCTCTGCAGTGTTGTGCGCTCGAGCGGAAGTTTTGACGCTCGAGCGGGGTGTTGTGTGTGATGCTCGAGCGGGGAGGTTTGACGCTCGAGCGGAGACCTGGTTCTGTAAAAGTTCTGGGAGTGTGTATCCGCCGCTCGAGTAGGATTGTTGACGCTCGAGCGGGGAGTTTGACGCTCAAGCGGGGCGACTTTTATATAAACCCGAGATCCGACTTTTGGATCACTTTTTCAACTCCTTTTCTCTCTCTTACTTTTCAAAATCTCCATTTGAGAGCTCCTCTCACTAGGACCTCAACTTCTCTCTAGGTATTGATCTAGCTAAGGAGTATTCCTCACCTTTGGTCTTTACAAAAGTTGGGTTGATCGTCGAGGGCTTTGCATTGATCCAAAAATTTTGAGTTTTGGAGCACGTTGAGTTTCGTCACCTTCTTCCCTTGAACTCCGAATTTGAGGTAGGGATATCCTACTCCTCTTTATGAGTTATGTCTTTAAATTTTGGCATTTCGATATGTTGGGAGTTGTTGGGTAATTTTAAGAAAGTTCGGGCCTTTGTGTAATTTTACAAAAGTTGGGGTTTTAATCATATAAAACCTAAATGCATGTTTGGCATGGAAAAGTGAAATTAATGTTAAAACATTAATGAAAATGGAACCTAAGGGTTGTGATGTTAATTATGGAATATGCCCTAATTACATTCGCGGGGAGTTCCACACTCGAGCGAGGTGACTTTTATATCAGTTCGAATTTTGACTTTTTGGATCACTTTTTTGGTGCCTTTTCTCTCTCTAACTTTTCAAAATCCAAATTTGGGAGCCCCTCTCTCAAGATTTCAACTTCTCTCTACAAGATCATCTAGATCTATTGATCTTCTACCTTGGTCCCTTTACAAAAAGTGTGGAGTTGGTCTTGCTTTTCATTTTGATCCGAAAAATTTGGTGTTTGGAGCACTTCGAGTTTTCTTCAAAGTCTCCATTTGGTCTCTCCATTGGAGGTAGGGATAACTACTCATCTTTATGAGTTTTGACATAGATTTTGGGCATTGATCATGACCGAGCTTCTCCACAGCCGCCCTCCAGCCGCACTTGAAGAAAAGCTCCTTGGCGGCGTCGCATTGTTTGACATAGGCCTCCTCTGCCTCCTTGTAACCTCGCTTGTACCCCTCCTTTTCGGCCGCCTCCATGTTCTTTTTTAGTTCGTTTATTTCGGCGTCTTTTCTCTTCTCAAGCTTCAGCAGCTCACGCAGATATTTGTCTTTCATTACAATGGCCGCTTTTTGCTTCTCCGCTTCAGCCGAGTCAACCAGATCGGCAAGTCGGCCGTTCTCCGCTTGAAGCTCGGTCATTCTCCTTTCGGCCTCCAATAGTTCGGCCGCCTTTGCTTCGGCTTTATCTGTGTTGACCATCTATCAACTGCTAATTTTTTAGTCATTGTTCATATTTGGTTTAGTATGTTTCTACTGGGTTGTGGCTCACCCTATATGGGAATATCATTTTCAGGTACAGGTAGCATGCCACCTCCGAGGACATAGCTCGGGAGGCTAGAGGCGGGCACACTTTGTTGTCGTATTTCTTTTGATGTATTACATGTATATTCAAGCCAAGGGCTTAATGTGTAAATGAGTTAGTACTCTTTTGTTGTAACCAAGTGTTAGCTTGGAAAGCTGTTAGCCTTTAGGGCATTTGCTTTTGTTGTTAACATATAATACTTTTTGTAATGAAACTCTGTTGAATAGAAGAATGTGGAACTTTTATATATATCAATGTATGTCTATATTGATGGGTTTAATGTTATTATTTTGAGGGCGTTACATGTGGGATGGATGTGTCTGCCATTGAAGCAAAGCCTGCTAGTCTGTCTGCTCTGCTGTTTTCTTCTCTGCCAATCTGCTCTATCCGCACTACTTCGAACTTTATGATTTCTTTTCTGACTAACTCTTGGTACTTGGCCATCCTTTCATCCTTTGCTTTGCAGTCACCTGAAATTTGGTTTACCACTAGCTGTGAATCACTATAAACCATTAGCTCGGTGGCCTTCATGTAGAGTGCTGATTTTAGTCCTGCCAGAAGTGCTTCATACTCTACTTCGTTGTTTGATGCTAGGAAGCCAAGGTTGACTACCTGTTCCACTATTAGGCCATCTGGTGAGATGAGGATTATGCCGAGTCCTGCTCCGTGCCTGTTGGATGCTCCATCCATAAAGAGATTCTACATCTCTCCAACGAATAGCTTCCAGCAGGTAGAGGGATCGGATGATGCCTTGGGGTCCTGAGTGTTGTTGGTGTCTTCTTCAAAGCCCACACTTACTGTTTGCCCCTCGCTATCTGATTGTGCCAAGTCTTTGTTTGTCGATGGGTCTTTGCTTGGTGTAGCATGGTTTGTTTCTCCCTCCTTTTGTTCACTCTGGTCTGTCCTGGGATGTGGTTGGGTATCCTGTATTAGGGGTTGTGCTATTCCGGTGCTACTTTCCATCCCTATTTCGGTTGTACCCGTTAAGTCCACTAAGCAGACGTGATGACTTCCTAGTGTGAATTCTACGACAAAGTCTGCCAAAGCTTGGGCTTTTATCGCGGTTCTGGGTTGAAACTTGATGTCAAACTATCCCAACTCTACTGCCCACTTTAAGATTCGCCCAAAAAAGTTCGCCCTCTCAAACAAAGTTTTTAATGGAAAAGCTGTGAGGCGATTATGGTGTGGGCGTGAAAGTAATGCGACAACTTCCTTGAGGCCATCATCAAGGCTAAGGCCAGTTTTTCCAATGGTAAGTACCTGGTTTCTGCGCCCAGCAATGTCTTGCTGACATAAAAGATGGGTAGATGTTGGATTCCTTCTGCTCGGACCAACACTACGTTAATTGCGTGCTGTGAAACTACCAGGTACAAAAATAGTTCTTCTCCAAGTATTGGGGTCACTAACAGTGGCGGAGAAGACATGTATTCCTTCAAAATTTCTAAGGCGCAGTCGCATTCTTCATCCCACTCAAACTTGGCCTTTAATGCTTGAAAAAATGGTCGGCATCTGTCTGACGACCGACTTATGAATCGGTTTAGCGCGGCTGCCATACCGGTGAGATGTTGTACTTCTTTTACTGAGTTGGGCCTCTCTAGATCCTGGATTGCTTTGATCTGAGAAGGGTCTACCTCTATACCTCGGTTGGTTACCAAGAAGCCTAGGAATTTGCCTGATCCTACGCTGAACGCACACTTAGATGCATTAAGGCGCAACTTGTGCTTCTTTAGGATCTGAAACATCTCACCTAGGTCCCTGAGATGGTCATTCTCATCCTTTCTTTTGACTACCATATCATCGATGTAAGCCTCCATTGTTCTGCCTAACAAGGGTTCAAACATCTTGGTGGCCATCCGTTGGAATGTTGCCCCTGCGTTCTTCAGGCCGAAGGGCATGACCTTGTAACAGTATAGTCCTCTTGGAGTTGTAAAAGATGTGACCTCCTGGTCTGGTTTATGCATGGCGATTTGGTGATAACCTCTATATGCATCCAGAAAGCTAAGTCGGTTGTGCCCCGCCGTTAGGTCCACATTAAAACATAATATTAGACAACCCGACCCATTACCGGTCAATCCCATCTTTTTTCAAGAGGCATATCACATTATTCATAGCAACCTGCATTATCAGCATGCATTCTTTTGAAATTTACCAATTTCAACTCATTTTCCACAATTTCATAATACATGCAACATTAATATCATGCTTGCATTTCCAACTATCTCGGCGTGGTGGAGTGCTGATCTGCGAGT
Source organism: Camellia sinensis (assembly GCF_004153795.1). Taxonomy (NCBI): domain Eukaryota; kingdom Viridiplantae; phylum Streptophyta; class Magnoliopsida; order Ericales; family Theaceae; genus Camellia; species Camellia sinensis. The sequence continues at coordinate 1,043,221 of NW_021024559.1, forward strand.
GCGCTGTATGATTGGTCTTGTAGTTGGGTGGACATTCAATTGGTGACAGATGAAGTTTGGGTCAATGCCAGGCATGTCATACGGCGTCCAGGCAAACACTTCGATGTTAGAGGTCAAGAATTCTATGACCTCTATTCTCTCGGTGCTGGACATAGATGAGCCAAGCAAAAAGAACTTTTTCGGGTTCTTTTCATCTATTCTTACCTGTACCAAGTCTTCCACTGCCTTCTGTTCAGCGACTTTGCCAACATCTGCAAACAATTCATTGCTCTCAGGTTCTTCCACCATCTAAACAAACCCTTTGGCAGCTCGGCTGCCATTTATTGTGACGAAGCATTACTTGGACATAATTTGGTCTCCAAAGACCTCTTCAATTACTCCGGCTTCGTTGGGGAACCGCATTACTTGATGTTAGGTTGACACTACCGATCGCATGGCGTGCAGCCATGGCCTTCCCAAGATTATGTTGTAAGTGGAAGGGACTTTCAATACCCAGAATTCCACTTGTTTCGTCATGCTTCCTGCTCTGACTGGGAGGATAATCTTGCCAACTGGCCACTCTAGCATTGAGTTGAATCCGATCAGGGGAGATACGGCAGGTGCCAAGTCTTTGTCCTCCAATTTCAACTGTTTGAAGGTTTCGTAGTACATTATCTCACATGAGCTCCCTTGGTCGATCAAAATTTGCTTGATGTCGTAATCCTTTATGCGGAGAGTGACGCCCAGTGCATCATTGTGAGGGCAATATATCCTTGCCAAGTCTCTGTCTGAAAAAGACATGACGTTCGTGGCCTCTGTTCTCCTCTTTTTAATGGTGGGTTGCGCACTTAATACCTCCCTTAAGTGCTCAGCCTTCTTTATCATTCCCTTAAGCTCACATACTCGCTTAGGTTTGAATACCCCGTGTATTACGTTTATCACGCCTTAAGGTGGGGCGTCGATCGGCGTTTCGTCTAGGTGATCGTGGTTTTGGGGGGCTGGTTGCGTCCCTCCTTCTATGTACTGATCCAGGTGACCAGCTGCCACTAACTTCTCCAGATGCTGTCTCAACGACGTGAAATTTTTAGTACGGTGCCCCTTTTCCTTATGGAAAGTGCACCGGGATCTTTCATCGTAGTCCTTTTGCACTTCTCCCAGCTTAGCTGGCCATCAGATGAAAGGTTCATCACATATCTCACTGAGAATTCGGTAGATTGGTTTCTCGAATACCGTGATAATGGCAGTGCGGACTCTCAACCATCTTTTATCTTGGTCCTCTCAGTTGTCTCGCCTGCCTCGCCCGTTCTTGCTTGGACGTCCTACCGTGTTGACTTTTGTCGAAGTCTTTTTTTCTGGTATTGCGGTTGTACCAGACTTTGTTTAGTATGGGCGCCATCCTCCTCCACCCGAATATGCTAGTGTACCCTCTCCATTAAGGCTTCCATCGTGAGGGGTGGCGTCATGGTGATTGAGTCCCTCAACCTGTTTCCGACTGGAAGACCTCTTTTGTATTGCGCGATGGTGAGATTTGTGGGGCAATCTCCTATCTGGTTGAAGGCCTCCCAATAACGACTGTTGTAGGATCTCAACGTCTCCTTGTCGCCCAGGTCAATGGAGAGTAGCTGATTGATCTCTACTGGCGTCTTGGTGTTCGTTCTGAACCTTGTCACGAACGCCTCCGATAATTGCGCACAGGAGGCTATACTGCCTTCTGGTAGCCTTTTGAACCAAGTTAAACCTAGGTCGCCAAGGCTGGATGGGAATAGGATGCACATCAAAGCTTCGTTCCGCCGATATACTGCCATGACCTGGCGAAAGTGGCTTAGGTGCATGTAAGGGTCTGTCTTCCCCTTCGTACGTTGTAAACTTAGGCTGGATGAAGCCTGAAGGTAATGGTGCGTTCCCAATCGCCAGAACGAACGGCGAGCTATGTAGCCTTGCCAATGCTTTATATGTTGGTTCGTAGGCAAGGTACGGTATTGGCATTCCTACCTCGACGCTTCCATGCGTCCGAGGAGCCAACCGTTGAAGGGCTGAAACTCTGTACAGGTCACATGCCCTGGCATCCTCCTTCCGTCGTGCCCTTTCTTCAAGAACAGTCCGTAAGTCGGATGATCTAGGCAACTCCGTTTGCCTGGATGATGTCTGGTGCATACGTAAGGGCTAATAGGTGCTTCCCTCAGTGTAAGACTTCAATGTTCTCATTCTCTCAAACCTGGAGTAACAAGTCCTGGAAGTCCTTGATTGAGTGTCGCCTGTCCTGAGGCTTCTACTCTCTGCTTGCGATTGCGTGGTATGCCTACCACAATATTTTAAGTGACAAGGGGGCATGTTGCTTTTGTGCCCCTCTCCTGTTGCCACCCATTTTCCTTTGATCTGGCGTTTCATAGCCTCCATGTCTGACGCCATCTTCCTTATTAACTCGTCTTGTTCCTTTACGCGATCCTCCAGAACTTGAGGATCGATCCTTCGCCTCTGCCTATTAGGACTTGATGAGCGACGGGGGCTGTTACCCCGCCTCCCCCTTGCATCCCTCCAGGGGTTCTGTCGCTGGGGCTCTAAATCTGCCATGGGAGGGATGAAAGGCAAACCTTCGCGCCTCCCACCTCCCTCTAGGGTTTGTCCATCAATGGCGGACTGCGGAAAATCTTCATTATGCGCCATTGCGTCTAATCTAGCGAGGAAAACTTTGATCAAGAGGTTTTGCTCTTTCTGTAATTCTCACAGACGGCGCCAATTGTACGAGCAAGAAATATTCTTCTCGTATAATCCTGTTCATCAAGTCCGCGCTCCTCCTAACATCGTCGCTTTACTCCCTGAAAACACAAACGTGAGCTAGCCGTCGGGTATGTGCCGGATACCTCTCCGATGCCTAAGTCAGCAAAATAGACAAATAGACAAAAGCTCTGTGTATTCGAGAATCAAAGTTATGTTACTTCTTCATAGGTGATGTTATGAGTTTTTATAGGTTCCGCGTGGCATAATCCTAATAGGACTCTTATCCCTCCATACAGAGTCCTCCTAGGAATCACACTCCTGAAGGATAATGCTTATCCTTCAACACCCCCCTCACTGCTTAAACAAAGTAAGATGGTTTTACCCCGGTTGGATGGCAGTACGACCGAGCTAACCCAGCTCAGATCTTCCCTTTAGTGAATGTACCCTGGTTATGCATACTCCAACCGGGCTATTAACTTAAGACCAAGCTATCCAAGCTTGGTGCTCCAATGCAAAATGCCAAGCTAGCTTGGCTCTCGTTCAGTTGTACCTCGGTAGCCTGTTGAAACCGGGCTAATCTACGGCCTGCTACGACCATGCTAACCAAAGCGAGGTCCACCGTGTGACGCCATCATACCTTGGCTTCAAACACTATGACCGAACTAACTCCACTCCGACCGTGGTAACTGTCATTCCACTTGGACCGCGCTACTTACTACAGTCCACTTGCCAAGCCCTTTTCTACCGTGGCCCATCGAATGGCCTATTACTCAGCTCAGTCCAATTTACTTCTAAATTACCCTCTCAATATGGATTACAAGTCCAAAATATGGGACTTATTGGTCAATCTCCTCATTTTTTACTTATTTTTGTCTTTTCTAAAATGTTTTTCAAAATTTTTTAATTTTGCCATTCGTCTCGTCGAGTAAAATCAGAAAACTAAAGCTAAAATAAAAATTCATTAAAAATAAAAATAAGTCAATAAAAAATTCATAATTAGTATTTCAGGATTAAAAAATATATATAATGATTTTAATCAAAGAATCCTAGGTTGTGTGTTTCCTTAGTCAATGTTGGGATTGAAGTGTTGTTTTATGAGGCATTTTCCCAAGAAGAAAACTCACTGTAATTTGTTTTTATAGGTAAAATTTCTTTCGTCACATCACCATCGTTGAATTTATAAAATGGAGAAATTATTAATGTCACATTGGTGTGAGAGTCAACATTAATAAATGATATATGAGAGTGAATTTTTTTTTCCATAAAATGGACATCTCTATAGGAGGAATTTTTGGATGTTAAAGAGGGTAAATATATGTTTCCATTGCGATTAAATTTGATGATAAGATTTATTATATTTATAATATGTGTTTGAGAGATAATATAAAATATATATATATACACATATTTGTGATTAGTGACACTCTTAATGTACAAAAATTTCTCGCTCCATGGACTTCTCAAAGAAGTCACCGCCACCATTTACACTGGAAAATGTATGAGAGCTCGAAACTTGCCTCCCCTAATCCCTCTAATGCCCAAAACGACGTCGTTTTGGGCATTAGGTTTTTTTTTTATTAGGCTTTTTTTTTTTTTTCCCCTGCCATTTTCAACCATTTTCGAGTCAAACGCAGGGGGAAGAGGGAGAGGGAGAGGGAGAGCGAGGAAGAGAAGAGAGAAAAGGGAATGGAGACACACACACACAGAGGCCCCTGCATTCCGGCCGATCGTCCGATCGTCGCAGCTTCGCCGATTGTCGTAGCTCCGCCCGGCCGACGTCGCCAAAAAAATAAACGTATTATTTATCTATATTTTTTGATTTTTAAATTTAACTCTAAAAATAATAAATAGAAAATATGATATATGATGGTTAGTTTTTGTTTTCAAAAACATATATAGATGTAACAATACAGAGACATACAATCTCTACTACTGCCTTATTCATAGTTTTGGTGGTTTGAATTGTTATTATATTTTAAGAACCACAATTGTAATACTTTATGTGGATGAATCATGCTGTGATTGTAATATGTGGATAAGCCATGCAGTGATTATGATATTTTAAAGTTTCAAACTTTCTTTTTTTGGATGAGATATACAGTGATTATAATAATTTTTTAAGTCATTGACTGTAATACTTTCTTTTTTTTTGAGGAAGTGCACAAGTTGAATTATATTGAACATTTATAAAATCTTAAACCGCCAAACCGATTCGCATCCATCCGCCAAACCGTCAATCCGCTCAATCCCCATCCGCCAGATTGGCGGACGGATGCGGATTGATTTTCTCCAATCCGCCAATCTGGCGGATGGATGGCGGATTGGAGGTTTCGTGGCCGCAACCGACCCGCGCCCACCCACCCACAAGCAGGCACCCATTCCCTATGTGGTCTTGGTATCTTCTTTAACTGAATATATATATTTTTAAAAAAATTCTTTTACTGAATCTTTGACCAATAATCATCAAAGAGGGAAAAAGAATAAAGGTTGAGACCCCCTTTGGGGGTCACCCCCTTACCCCTTTTAGTTTTGATTGGTCAACTTTTTTTTTTTCTTTTTTTCTTCTCACTCAATCCCCAACCTCCATGTGTGTGAGGGGGTTGTGGGGGTGAGTGTTTTAAGGGGGTCTAAATCAATGCCCTTAAAACAAGTCATATTAACAATATCTTACAAAACTTAAAAATTCATGTAAATTGATAATATGTTAATAAAATAATAAAATCATATGTTTCACAAATAACATGCAAAATGCGGCAAAAATTATAGTAAACTTAAAACAATAAAGGTTGAGACCCTTTTGGGGTCACCCCTTGACCCCCTTTAGTTTTGATTGGTCAATTTTTTTTTTTCTTTTTCTTTTTCTTTTTTTCTTCTCACTCAATCCCCAACCTCCATGTGTGTGAGGGAGTTGTGGGGGTGGATGTTTTAAAGGATTTAAATCAATGCCCAACTTAAAATTATTACAGAAAGTGTTTAGTATGGGAAAAATTAATTTAAGCTTGTGTAGATAATAAAAAAATCATTTGCTATTAATTTCATTCCAAACAATGGAATAAGTTCTCGGATATAGTTTTTGAATTTTTTATTAGGTGATTTACATGTGCGTCCTAATAGGTGGGATAATTATTTAATAAATCCTATGAAAATTAATAACATTTTTTTATCAAATATTATTAAAAAAAAAATCACTAATTGTTAATTTTCAATGATAATTTGAAATTGTCACAAAATATATCACTAATTATAAGTTTTAACGAAAGTTTAAAAATATCGTCACAAAAAAAGTTACTAATTTTAAACTTTCAACGGCAGTTTAAAAAATTTATCACAAAAAAATATCACTAATTGTAAATTTTAACAACAATTTATAAAAATCATAACAAACAAAAAGTCACTAATTATTAATTTTTAGTGACATATACAAAAAATCATCATAAAAAATTATGAAAAAATTATTCATAAGTCCTATTAGAGAGACTTACGTTACATATGGTCTTACTAAGAAATTTATGTTCCCATAAGTCCTGTGAGAAATTTGTTAACACATTTACCCTCAATATTAGTTGTTAATATCATAAATAATAGTAAAATCATATGTAGGAAATTGAATGTTACCATAGATCATATTTATATAAACGTAACGTAACATGACACCTATACGTAACGTGACACCTACATAAACGTAACGTGACACCTATGATCTATGGTAACATGCAATTTCCCCATAGATCATATTTACATAAACGTAACGTAACGTGACACCTACATAAACGTAACGTGACACCTATGATCTATGGTAACATGCAATTTCCCCATAGATCATATCTACATAAACGAAACATAACGTGACACCTACATAAACGTAACGTAACACCTATGATTTATGATAACATTAGGAAATTGAATGTTTACCATAGATCATATTTACATAAACGTAACGTAACGTGACACCTATGAAATGTATTTATATGAAACGTACCAAAAAAATAACGCGTCTTTTCATTACCATAAATCATATTTATATAAAACGTGACGTGACACCAATATAAACCAGCAACATTTTCACATTCAATTTAAAAAAATAAAAACTCATTAAGTTTGCAAAACGTAACGTGACACGTTATGTTACGTTTATGTAAGTATCACGTCGCGTTTGTGTAGGTGTCACGTTACGTTACGTTTATGTAAATATCACGTCACGTTACGTTTATGTAGGATCTTGTGAAATACATTCATATCTAAATAAGACTTGAGACTCTATAAGAAATCACACAGGATTTAGCCTAACATAAGTGTCTGAAAAAAAGACTTATAAATAAGTCTCCCAAAAAATAATAGTAAAAAGAATAAAATATAAAATTAAAAAAAAATTCACTAAAAGACATCAAATTAAGAAAAATAAAAAACTAAACTTAAAAATTCAAAACCAAATAGAGATTCACATTCCTCTATTCCTGTGCCATTAACATTTTCATTAAAGCAAACAAAATAAAGCCAGCCTCAAAGATCCACAATCATCCAATGCAATAATCCAATCAAGTGACAAAATTGCTTATTCTTACTCTCGTAACTTTTCTGCAACCTAAAACAAACCCGAGGCTGCTGTATTCTTACTCTCGTAACATTTTAACCATAGCAAACAAAATTGAGAAACCATCAAAAACCTAAAATCAATCCAATACTCATTTCCTCAGTATTTCACCTACAATACCATCAAAAGGACCCCCCACATCTTCCTGAATCCTGATGTCTCAAGCATACCCTGAATTCTTCCTTCATTGAAAAATCACCATTGCCAATTTAACAAGATACAATGAACGAAACTAGTATAATAATCCAGGGTCGTCACTCCAGTCTTGGTCCCTTGGTCCCACCAACCCATGTTCTTTCTTAATAACAAAAAAGTGCAGTTGATATTATTTCAATTCTAACCATTCCAATCATGGGTCAAGGGAAAGCTTGTCAAAATCTCCGATTCCATGATTCGAAGCTTTCTTCATTTCAAGAGCTCTCTTGTAAGGAGGAGCGATTGGTGGCTGTATTGGATCCAAGCTTTGGTAAGTTCCTTCTGCAACTTTAGGAAGGGGATACGAACGGTCCGAGTCATATCCACTGAGGTCCCCACAAGCCAGAAATGGGATATACACCTTGTTTGGCCCTTCTAGCCACCCACTACTGCAATCTGTCACACAAGTAATTCATTAGAGGAAGATAAAACAAAAAAAAAATTTGCAATAATATTGGGATCTATGTTCCGTTTGTTTCAATGTAAGTATTCTACACCAAAAATAATTTTCATATAATTTTTTACACAAAAAATAGTTTACTTTTTCTTTTACCCAATTATGTGTACACACAAATACATTAGAGGAAAATATTTTATATCCAAACAAACAGAGCACAAATGTAAAGCAAAAACTTGGTAAAAAGATGTACACCATCAAAGCACATCATTACATTTCCTTATCTCAGTCAACACAAATATACGGTGGGGTAACTTCTCTTAAACCTTTCATAGACATATCAATCAAATAATACTTCCAATAAAACTAAACTTATTTTTTGATAATTTTCATTTCATTGATGCATACTTCCTCCCTCTCGCAAAGTTACATAGATACATATATGTCCAAATAGTGAAGTCTTATCTAATCATGAGCTTCTAATCAAATTAACTTTTACAAGTAACTTAACAACTTAAGGGGGTCAAATCATATTGTGTTTGCAATTGAAGGATCTGGTTTTTAAAAATAGTCATCTGCAAAAGTTGGGAAATCATCCTGAAAAGGAAAAAAAGGAGGACCATATAGGAGATCAAGAGTTTGTAGTTCCACAATAAAAACTGTATATGGCTAAGCTTTACGGGGTAAGAGTTGGGATTCACTGATTGAAGACAAAAAAAGTGACACGGCATATCTAATTCGGACATGTGCATCTTATAATTGTCTAGCTTACTTATTCATTATTTCGAAGGTGAGATCTAACAATCAAAAGATACAAAAATCTGTGCTAAAATAAAAGTAATGTACAAAAATTACCTAGATCATCTCCACCGGATGGACTTCCAACCTTTTCTAGGAGCCGATGCAAATCTTTCTCATTAAATCCTTCTGGAGGGGAATAATTCTCACAAACTGCAAAGGCCTCTGTATCATAAACAGCATACTGATTAGCCACCATAGCAATTGAGGAGAAACTATTTTCTTTCAGATGGAATTTGGTTAGTAATACTTTTGAATGAGTTCTCAACTTTGTACCAAATATGGTGAAAGCATCAAAACCTCACTGGAAAATTGGTTTCCGACAGAAGGCAATGAGACAGAAACACCATTAAGCAAACAAACAATGCACTGAGCATCAAGGTTGGGGGATTAGATTCATCTGAAATGTTATGATAACCAAAGAGACTCAATGCCATGTAAAATATAATATCAAGCCCATATGGAGGACCACACGATGAAGTCCTCTTGAGACACTTTCACCATGGTACGCAGGTAAAAATCTATTTCATAACATTCTTTTGCATGTTTGTACTTTGCATTTAGGAAAATGGAGGGGCAAAGGTAAAAGGGAAAAGGAGCTGCCCTCTCACACCAGTGACAAACGTTCATGTTTTGGAAGTCGACGAAATGCAAAGACTTTTGTTTGTCTTTATTTAGGAGAGAGTAGATAAAGCTAGGCTCTTAACAACTTAGAGCTATCATCCACGATCTCTTACTAGTTATAGTCAATGGTATCTACAGATGGTCAACTCCCCAATAACGAATTCAAAAATCCCAGTAAGGTTGTTTGATAAGATACAGTTCTTAAAAAGTGACAGTGGATTACTTCATCACAAGGATGGTTACCTGAAACATGGATCATTCTAGTACGTGGAATGTGAATGGAAATGTAGTATGCCACATGCTATAAAATGTGGTACAATAGGAGTAGACTTCCATAGGTTATGCTATTGGAATTTAGGTACTAGTACCAATTTTTTTTAACAATTAGACATTCAATAAAATATTGTTTATTTCATTTCAATTCATCATGTAAAAGAACATTTCTAAGAGCATTATGGTGCACTTTTTACATTTTACCCTGCCAAAACTCCACTTTCTCTAGATTTTAGTTCATTTTACTTGATTCTTTCCAAAGACGAGCACAAGAAATTATATGATTTAGTCATTATTTCCTGGAACAATTGCGAAGTTTGCAATGACTTTATTTTTGTTTTGCATATTCAAAACTGAAGAATGAACTGAGCCACTGAATTTTATGAGACATATATGCACCACCTGAATACACACTAAGATTTCCTCCCCCCACCACAAAGCTATGTTTAAGATGGAAATACAACTGACAATTTCCAAATTGAGAGAATTTCCGAACTAGATTATCAAGCATATGAAAATAACTCATATTACAACAGAAAGTTGGAAACAAAGAACACTAGCTACTCACCTATGCTTGAATTACGGCTGCTTTTTGGTTTTGCGAAAGTCACATCTGTGAAAAATAGTTTTAGCTGCAAAAGAAATAATAAAAATTACTGATTCCATGAACTACAAATGACCTAAACACAATGCAAGCAATCATTTAATAAATTATCAACAAATAACCCTGAAAGCTAAATTTATTTCCAGCAGTTCCATGATGTTTAGTACGACCATTTAAAAATATGAGTAAACCGTTTTAATTGGCATTAACAACTTAACTCAATAGAGACAAGCTTGTGATGCAGAAAGAACATGTATAACCTAAGACAGAGAAAATACCGAACAAAAAACAAGGACTGGAAATTCGTTGATTTTTGCCAACTAGACAAAACCAATTATGTCATTACCAAAGGCCTGCAAACACTGTAACTATTGAAGTAGGGGAATATACAGCATTTTAGAATTAAAGCAGTCGTGGTGCCCAACTCTCCAAATAGTGGGTCTATGTAGGAATCACTCAACCTATCACATTGGCTAGTTGCATGTAAGCCTCAGCCAGAAAATAAAAACCGTTCTACGTGGAGATTTTTTTTTTAAAAGTCAGCAAAAAGACCAAAGACATTATAAAGTTGCAAAAGTTTATGCCCTGAAGTAATATAGTGTTGAACTTGTATTGTTAACTCAAAATAAAGTTTTGGCTCACCATGTGTACTCACAACATAGATGATGGGGAAAGACAGTAGGAAATATATATACTATAGTTCTGGTACTAATGTTCAAATGCTGAGAAGTCTCCAACATGCACCACTTGATTGTAATAAAATAAGTTCAGTTTTCTTGCTCATTTTCTTCTTTATTCAAAGAACATTTATCCATCACTACCTAGCAAGGCCAGGAATCCATGCTGAAGAAAAGGCTAAATTGACATATGGACAAAAGGAACATGAAGAAAACTTCAAATCTTGTAACAAAACTGCATTAAGCCTGATGAAATTAATTCCAAAAAAAATGGAGAGCTTTAGCAAGTATTTAACTTACCTGACAGTAAAGGAGGCTTGTATCTTTTCCCCGGAATATCTTTGCAATAAACTTTCCACCTTTCTTAAGTATGTGAGTAACTATTGTTAAACCCTACAAGAAAGTTTACAACGATATCAATTGCAACAAAAAATTGAACAAGATTCACAAATTTCTGGATACTAAAATCAAATCTAGAACTTTCTTGTTAATCATACAGTAGGCATTCACGAACCCCTATTTATAATAATGACAAGATAAGGGTGTATGGAATAAACATATTGGTCATAAAAAATTGTGGTTGCGTTTGGTGGAGCTTTCTAAATATGATTTGAGAGTAGGAGTTATATTTTGAGTTTGTGAGTTTTTGAATTATGATTTGAGTGTGAAAAATTTGTTTGGTAAAAGAGTTTGAATTGAGTGGGGAATTTTTAATGTGACATGATATTTGATATAAAAACTTACAGCTTATAACCAAACATACAACTCAAAATTCTATTAAAGCACATAAAAAAATTTTAAAAGTTCGGAAAATAATTTTTTCGAATATATAAAAATTAACATATGTCAATTGCAAAAAAAAATAAAAAATTCCACTGTTTTGGTCAACCGGTTGGACGTCTGGTTAGGCCAAATTTGAAAAAAAAAATAAAATTGAAAATCGCGTCTCACACAGAGTTTTTTGCAGAGTTTTCTAAATGTTGTGGAAATGCAATTTGCACATCCTATCCAAACATCATATTGGGATGTGGGGGTAGAATCATAGTTTGGAAATCGTTCCAAACACAGCCTGTAGTTTCCTTTATGATCCTTTGTATTTTCGTAACAAGCAACAAGTCAGTCAAAAAATGAAGACCAGTGTAGGAGAAAATGTAAAAGAAACAAAAGTGCTGATCAAAACAAAATTTAGGAGAAACAAACGAGAACCTAACAGAAATCCTTGCTTTCACAACTCAAACAGGACATAGGCAACTTGGAAACTCAGAAACCAAAATCCACACCAAGCTAAGAGGGAGATTCATTTATGATATTTCTTCCATATTCCCCCTTTTGATTTTTGTTAAATTGTTGACCACCAACTCATCTAAAAGCTTTAGTTGGCAGAACAATGGGTAACTTAACTATAGCCCTAACTGCCAAAGGTCTTTGCCCAAGTGCTACCAAATTTAAATCAGTCTGTTCATTTTGCCAGGGAACATGGACATACAGCTGCAGCAATGAAGTGATGGGAGACTATGCACTGTTGGCAGTCCACACTGAAATTTCATCGCAGAAATAGTATAAAGTCTATAAGACTTGTGACTGTCATTATTCCTCATTTTCACACAACTATAAATTAATTTCCATGTGGGAAATCAATCAAATGTGTCTGTGTTACGTCTTGCTACTGCTTTAGGAGGTAATATCCACCCAAAACTAACCATAGTAAAAATTATCCTAGAGAAGCATTAAGTAGTTTAGAAAGGACTCTACACACTCACAGCCAAAATGAGTTGCGACTGTACAAATTCATCCATGTCATGGAGTCCGGTAACTGCAAATGAACATGGAAAGAGCCAACTCAGAAAATATACAGATCAAAGTTAACAAGGGAGCGCACTTAACAAAACATGAAGTTGAAATCATATTTGTTTGCCTAACCATCAGGAGCACCATCGCAGACAACCAGGTCAGCTTTGCATCCATCAAAATGTCTAATGACCTGAAAAAAAAAACAAAAAGAAGAAGAATAAAACTATTGGATGGCTATATACTGAACATTTACTACTAAAAAAATCAAGTGGGGGGAAGAAAAAATAAAACAAAGGACCATAAAGTGATCTTTTGTCCGAGATATCAAGTGACTTGAATATATGTAACATTCATATGTAAGGACCAATCTCAATTTACAACAATAAAGGGCTGGGGAAAAAGGGGTTGTGGGGGAAACCAATCATTCATGGAGTAAAAACACAAGCATGTTGACATATGATAAAGTCAATGTAACACCATTTAGTAGGGAGGGATGCATGGCAACCATGAAACTTAGTGAGAGTTCTATCAAGCACTTATCATCAAAGCATTGGAGCCATAGTAGTGATATCATGGCCAAAATACCAACTGATCAATCCAACAACAAACAATTGAATGGGAAAACTACAAAATAGCATTGATAATCCAACTCAAAACATACAAAATCTACACAATTGGTCACGGTCAATCAGAAAAGTTTATATTTTCCCCATTTTAGCATCCAGTACCATATCTTCCATTATTTCATTGGCTATGATGTCTTTTCCCAACAATGTCAAGCCAAACTCCATGTAACACTCTTAGTACTTACAGCTCATTCAACCTGAATGATGTATTCCCAATCTAAAAAGGCATCATCATTAGTGTTCAAGGATGAAGATTTATCAACAATAACACAAGTTGAGCAGCAGTGCACCAACCATAACCCACTGAAAAGTTCTAAATTTATACTGATGAAGAGCAAGACTCAAATACCAAATTTAGCTTAAATTTTATAGCTTTGAACAGGCATAAATGCCATTCCTTCAGATTGTATTGTTCTATAATAACAAATTAATTAATTAAAAATTAAAAAAAAAAACCCAAAGAACTTGAGTGGAAAAAGATGTTCACACCACTTCAGCTGTTCGAGCATTTGTAATATCGCCCTGTACTTGAATAACACCTTCAATTGGAGCCATTGGCTGCAAATCAATAGCCACAATAAGAGGAAGATCGCTTTCCCTGCAAATTATGATGAAAAGGAAATTTATGCTCTTCTTGACCATTGGGTTATATCCATGAAGAGGAAAACTTGGAGGGAAATAAAATTATATTTATGCAGAAAATTGTAGAATTAGCATATTCTCATTCTGGGGGTGTTTGGGAAGAAAAATTTTAGCCTCTTTTAGGCGAAAATCCACAAAAAGACAAAATAGGCTAAAATAGCTAATAAGACAAACTGTCACATCAAACCCATAATCATTTCATTTTTTCTCTTACAAACATCACATCTAACTACAAAAAAATCCAATCATCTTCTCAAACACACAAATTTTAGCCTACTAAAATAGCAACTTCCCAAACACCCACTCTAAATTATCCTACTCTTGGGGGACAAATGTCATAGTGTCAAAGATAAATTAACCCAAGGTGCTGGTACGAAGTAACTGCATCTCTGCCAATCAAAATTGCAAACGTGACTGCATTTTTCACCCAAAATTATGTAGTTTAATCTCTTTTACTTCCATCCATCCACCCACTGTATTGATATTTCACACACCTTCCTCAATGCGTCATGCAAATTATTGGAATTGAGCAACCAACTTTGTTACAGCAATAATGAGAAAGATTTAGCCTGAATATAATGACTTGAGAATCTTTGTTATGGAAAGCTGTACCTGGGGCTAGGTTAGTACTGGAAGACACTGCAAATAATATATAGTACTGGCAGACACTGCAAAACCTTGGCCTAATAACCTTGAGGTAATGGGTTCAAGTCGCGGGGCAACCACTTTATACACTATGCTAAAGGTTAGGTATGTATCCAATTTTTCTCCTCCCAAACACACATTAATGTGTACTAATTAGGCGTTATTTTTTTTTTTACATATATATATTAACAAATGTCAGTTTCAACAAAGGAACTCACTTTGAATCAGGTGACAGCTTTGCAGGCAGAAACAGTTTGCGACTCAAAACCTACACATAAGATCTGCAGTATCAGAGATTGCACAAAAATGCTGTGTATATGTCTACCTCAAACAGAAAGAACACAAGGTAAATATGTTGTCCTCTTCAGCCATTGTTTTTCAGTTTTTTGTTGATTTATTGGCAAGCTGGGGAACATAGACCATTGGCATTTTAATCATTACTGTCCAGTCTTCAACACAATAAGTGTACAAAAGTTAGACGAAACTGTCTATTGAAGATTGTCAAAGACTGAAATTATCAAATCTGTATACTATTTCCAGTGAATTTGGAACAGGCTCAAGCACGTATCCCATGTCTGCCATGTCATGCAGGTAAAATAGTATAGAAACAAAACAAAACATCAAACCATGTTAGAGCTATGACATTTCAGCATGAAATCTTGATCTGCTCAAACTAGTCGGTAGCAAATCAAATATGATAAAGAAGTGATCTATATTTCTCCGTCACCATTGTACACATCATTAAAAAAAATAAAAAAAAAAGGGTTAAAAGTTCCGTCCATAATAAAACTCGAAATGACAGTTACCTGACTCCAGCTACCAGGCGCTGCACATAGATCCACCACATGCTTCACTCCTGCAAATAATATTGGTACCAACCAAACAGCAAAAGGTGAGAAGGCTTATGGAATCATAACCAAGAAAATGGAACCATAGATGAATAGATAACAGAAAAAAAAATATTAGAAAATAAGTTTCCGTGGTTTCCTATTGGTGAAAAATACAAAATTAAAGTCTACACTTTGCACTAAGTGAAAATATTTTGCTGTTATCCTTAATAAAATATTCTCTTGGAAGAAAAGGAAGACATTATTTATCACTTTGAGAAACTACTTTTAACTTAATAAAGCACAATCAGTCCCCGTTTGTAGTAAAACTGCACCAGGGAATTCCTTCATAATGTAAAACAATTGGAGAAAAAAAAAAGAACGGACAATGTTTGATCCAACTTATAAAAAGACCCCAGTCCCTAATAATTTAACAACCTGCTATATTAAGGATGGAAATAAATCAACATTAGTAAGATTAGTGTAGTACCTTCAAATATATTGAATTCTTCATCAATTTGAAGGAGCTTGAAGGCACTTCGAGCACGCCAACCCTCTTCTTTTGCTTTTCGGTAGTAGATATCCTGTGAACAAATCCAACCATTATTAGAAGTCGAACATCAGACAACCCCAGAAATGGTAAAAAAGAAATTCAAACATAAACAAACAAACTCACCCTCTTATCCCTTGATGCTTTGCCCATGTTGAAAACACCTGATTGTCTCGAGGTAGTAAACCTAAACTATAAGACCAATATTTGTACCAAAAGATGACAAAAGGGCGGAACACAATGCTGTGACAGAGCGAGCGCAATTCCTCACTTCCTTTTTACCAATCACAGTTTGTGAAGGAATAATGAGAGAATGGGCTGCAAAAACTGAAGAATTTAGATTTCCCAATCAGAAAGATGTTTAGGAAGAAAATGATATAAAAAAGAAAGTATGTTATCCTCCTTTCCTCTCTTTCAAACATGAGATATTGAAAATCCATATGCTAGCAATAAATAACACATAAAATGTTCTAATTGTTCATTAATTTATAATTCCAAATTTTATACTCTACTAAAACAAAATTCTTACCTTCATATGCAGAATAGTGTATAATTTTTTCAAGAAATAATTTCATTTTCACAATTCAACTCATGCTGCATCACATGGGTTTGCTGCTAGACATAAACTACAATTGAAAAACTCAGCTTCCAACAAATTATGGTAACATCCAAAAGTGAAAATATGCTTCTTGTCACCAAGGAGAAAGCTACATAAAGTGAGACCTACAACAATTGCATAAGTGTGATGGTATGCTACAGTTGAAAGAATTACAAGAATTGATCTCAATCGGTGCATCTAGGTCTTTTGGCATATCAGTCAGGTTCATAAAACACACATTAAAAAATATGTATCCCCCATTTTATTCTATTTTTCCCCTTAAACTCGAGCACCTATGTGAATATTCTCTCACATCAGCAACCCTTATTAACAAGAGTTACACTACTCATATTGAATCAATTTCATACTCTCCATTAACAATAAATGAAAAATCCTAATATGACAGTATTTTGAGAACCCAACTTCTGATCAGTCTTTTCTTCAAACACCTTGAGTGCATTTCGAAAATCTACCTCATCCACCTAACCAAACGAAGATCGAGGAAGCATAAAACAGATATTTTGTTAAGGAAAGACAATAGAAGTGGGAAAAAAAAAAATGACAACTTCTAGTCCTATGAAAGAATAAAATCAGGTTTCCATGAACAAAGAAGTCCTAATATGATAATATTTTGAGAACCCAACTTGTGATTGGTCTTTTCTTCAAACATATTGAGTGCATTTTGAAAATCTACCTCATTAACTTAACCAAACGAAGATTGAGGAAGCATAAAACAGAAATTTATGTTAAGAAAAAACAATACAACTACAAAATAGTCCTATGTGACAGAAAACAATAAAAAAAAATAAGAAAATAAAAGCCAAATTTCCATGAACAAGGGCACCAAGAGCAAAAACAGACACAGTGAATTAGGAGCTTATAAACATAACAAAATGAATGGCGATTTTCCTCATGAAATTGAAAATAATTAGAGTAGTAAAGGTGTTTTTCGTTACCTGCTTCTGGTAATTCGATATGAAGAAGCTCTGGAACAAGAGCAGACACAAAAGCAGTTCTGATATATATAGGTCCACAAATACTGTGACGACGTCGTTCAATGATATTCACCTTTTTTTTCTTTTTTCTTTTTTTGGCCTTTTTACATTTGACACTTAGCCACTTCAGAAATTTTTACAGGTCTACAAATTTAAGATCCGTAAATTTTATAAGAAAAAAAAGTTAAATTAAACAAATAATCATTGCGTTTGATTTTGAGTTCTTAACGCCATTCAAGTTTTTTATTTTTCATATTTTTGTTGTTTTTAGACTTTTTTTTTGGGAGGGAGAAAATTTAGTCAAATTTTTTATTTTTATTTTTTAGGTGTACATAAGTTAGATGTACTTAAAAAAATATAAAAAATTTGTCAAAAAATCTATTTAAAAAATCAATGAAAACACGCAAAAAAATTGAAAATATACTAAATTTTAGTATTTTTTTAAAAAAAATCATAAATATTTTACTTTTTAAATGTATTTACATTAAGAGGATAAAAAAAATTATTTAAAATATTTAAAAAATTTACTAAAGATAGAAAAACACAAAAAATAAAAAAGTAAAATACTATTTTTAAAAATTATTAACCAAATAAAGTGATTTAAACTTCTCAAATAGTTAGTGATAAATGAAATATGATTCCCTATTTAATGGGGTGGGGTAATTTTTCAATAAAATTAAACTATATTAAATTAAATGTTAATAGTATAAATAATTTTTTGTCAAGAATTTTTTATAACTTGATGGGGGTGATGAGACCCTATATTTAGCCTCATTTTTATTAATAATTTGTTAATTATATAAATGAAAAATAACAATATTATATCTTTAAAGTCTAGTAAAAAAAAGTCATGAGACCAGTAAAAAAAAGTAATGGGACCTGATAATACGGTAAATCCAATGGTGAATAGGTCAGACGGATCCACGCTTCTAACGAGTCTACTGGCCTTTGATTCTTCAAAGCGGGCCTACAAAAAGGTCTAAAGGGGGAGATAATTCCCCGACGGACACTCTAACGATCAAGTTAGGTGAGAGCAGATTGACTTGAGAGAGAGAGAAGCAAGGAGATAGAAAAACTTAACCTCGACGTATCTCGAAAATTTTCTTATATTCTTTGCTTATCATTTCTTTGTCCATTCCAAGCTATCTTGTTGGCCGAAAGTCTATAGCCTAGTTGACATCGTTCATGGTGAGTCTGCCTCCTCCGACAGGAAGGGGTTACCGCATTTAATGCTGAGGGGTCTCATTAAATGGTTGATGTGTGGTGCAATAACTTTGTAGGATTTTTGTCTGCTTACATGGCTAGGCCTTTGCCTGACAAGTGTTTGAATGCTATTGGTCCTAGCCTAACATTGATTTCTCAAAGTTACTGGGCTTTAATATTTGGCCTGTAAGCTGGGCCCTGATCCGTGGGCTGGGCCCTCTTAGGTGCCCACTAGTATCAGTAGTCCCTCATTCCCAAGTGCAGCTTTAGTCCAACGAAGGGAATAAGAGTGTGTAAGAGGTAGTCCCCCAAGGCCGGGTAGGGGCAAGAGCGGTGGGGGGCGCTTCTGGAAGAGTGGTTGATCGTCAAGATGGCCGACGGCAAAGGTGGCCGAGCATAAAGAATGACTGTGAGGCTGGCCAACCACAAAGGTGACCGAGCGTGAGGGAAGACCGTCAAGCTGGCTGACCGCGAAGGTGGCCAAACGTATGGAATGCCGTCAGGCTGGCCGACCGTAAAGGTGGTCGAGCGTGGGGAATGACCGTCAGGCTAGCTGACCAACCGCGAAGGTGGCCGACCGTGAGGGAAGACCGTCAGACTGGCCGACTGCGAAGGTGGTTGAGTGTGAGGAAAGACCGTCAGGCTGACCAACCGCGAAGGTAGCCTAGTGTAAGGAATAACTGTCAGGCTAGCCAACCGCAAAGGTGGCCGAGTGTGAGGGAAGACTGTTAGGTTGGCCGAGTGTAAGGAATGACCGTCAGGCAGGGCGACCGCGAAACTGGCCGAGCGTGAGGAAAGATCGTCAAGCAGGCCGACCGCAAAGGTGGTCGAGCATGACGGAAGACCGTCAGGCTGGTTGATCGCGAAGGTGGCCGAGTGTGAAAAAGACCGACTAACAAGAGAGGCATTGATGGGCATGGGGCTCGAGGGTCAAAAATGCACGTGATGATGTGAAGTGGAAAATACGGGAAAGGAAAATATAGTTAATGGTGGCGGCGTAGCATTTGCGTGCGCGTGAGGTGATCAGCATCGTTTAATCAAAATATTGTATTATTGAGAAAAAGTGAAAGAGTTGCTTATAGAGGGAGATTTCAAAAAGTGGGGGTTTGCAGTGATCCCAGTTTCGATCCTTTTTTCATGTTTTGCCACTTTGATTGGGCAGGTCGAGGATTGAGCTGCCCGGTCAGCTCGCGGGGGTCCAAGAGGCAGCGCCCTTTGGCGGGTTCGAGGGCAGCGTCCCTTGTTTGGCTACTGCAATAAATGCAGGTGCGGGAGTGCAAGTGCGGGAGAAGCGCCGCACGTGCGGTGGTAGGTGAGTCCAAAATTTTAGTCTTTTTTCTCTTTAGGTTGAGTGTATCTCACTCTTGTTAGTCTCTCTCTCTCTAAAAACCCTTTCCTTTCCTTCTCTCTACATTTCCCTAGCCAAATTGGATCAAAACCTTGATTTCTCAAGATCCATTAGAGTTCTGCATAAGTTTTCTTCATCAAAGTTGTTAACTTCTCAAGGGCTTTTGGTGTGCGGTGAAGATCGAGTTTCGACACCGTTGATTTTGGGGTTTCATCTCATTTCTTCTTCAAAACTTGAGGTAGGGATTTTTAGAGTTATATATGATGTTTTGCAAGATTTATATGATTTTGAAATCATCTTTCGATAGCTTTGAAAATATTTGTTGATTTCAAGAATTGAGCATTTTGAAAGTGGGTTTGTCTCTTATTATTTTAAAATGATCTTATGGATTTTGATCTTCTTGATTGAAGAAAAGATGATTTTGAAAAGTTTTCTTTCAAAAGATTTGAGTTGTATAGTTTTGTTGAGAAAACCAGAATTTGGGGGTCTTTTTTAGAGACTGAAAATTCTCTGAATGATATTGTTATATTATTTTGTGTGTAAAAAAATGATGTTTGGAAAATTTTCTTATTTATATTTATATGAATGATAATTTTAGGGAATATGAGAATTATTGTCCATTTTGGAAATTATTATTCAAAAGTTGAAATAGTCTTGAAATGACTAATTGTTGAGGATCTTTGAGAAAGGAATTGTGTTATTCCTTGAGATGATGAATTGGAATAAAAATATTTATATTCATTTGTGTTATTGGCATATCATTCATT
>NW_021024559.1:1067096-1078305 GCF_004153795.1 Camellia sinensis
TCTACAACGTTATGACACCACCATACAGTGTCCTCTACAACGTTATGACACCCCCATACAGTGTCCTATTGGCAGCCCCCTTTGCTTCTGTTTTTGGACCTTGGTCCGAACTGAAAGTGGTCTTATTTTGGCCTATACTTCATGTTTCATTCACACTTTTTTTCTGTTTGGTGATTATTTTATATACTTCATGTTTTAACACCTTTTGAGCCTCATTTTGCATTACATGTTTAGCATATTTGTATACTGATTTTGAGGCTTCCATATACTGTAAACATTCATATTTTTGGTCCCTCTTCAGTGTTGTAGAAGGAAATTTTTCAGTTTGGGTTTTGCTTGTATCACTTGCTTCATTACCCTTCTTTTGGCCCCTATCCTTGCATGCTATTTTTCCCCTACCTATACTTGCTGTTTGGCCATGTTTATAACTGTGAAAGTGCATCTTTTGGGACTTTCTAGCTTCTGTCTTTGCATTGCATGTCCATATTGTGCATGTTTGGCATAGCTATAGGCCATTTCGGGTGCCTAATGTTGCATTTCGGGCCATTTCCTTGCATTTCATGTCATTTCGCTTCATTTCGGGACTGTTTTCCCATATTTTAGTGCTGAAATTCCATTAGTATGCTTGCATATCATTTTTGCCATATTTCATCACATTTTAGCACCGCTTCAGTTTGCGTGCCCGTGTGCACGCATTTCGAGGCACTTCATTTTCATCCGCCGGCATCCCATGTGAGTGTAGCCGAGGCTCACTCATGTTGGTATAAGCCCATTTGTCATTTCCATGTCATTTCATCGCATTTTATCATCGCCTCGGTTTGCGTGCCCGTGTGCACGCATTTCGAGGCACTCCGTTTTTATCCGCTGGCATACTATGTGAGTGTGGCTGAGGCTCACTCATGTTGGTATAAGCCCATTTGTCATTTCCATGTCATTTCATCGCATTTGGCATTGCCTCGGTTTGCGTGCCCGTGTGCACGCATTTCGAGGCACTTCATTTTTTTATCCGCCGGCATCCTATGTGAGTGTGGCGGAGGCTCACTCATGTTGGTATAAGCCCATTTTTCATTTCCATGCCATTTCATTGCGTTCTATCATCGCCTCGGTTTGCGTGCCCGTGTGCACGCATTTCAAGACACATATCATCGCCTCGTTTTGCGTGCCTGTGTGCACGCATTTCGAGACACATATCATCGTCTCGGTTTGCGTACCCGTGTGAACGCATTTCGAGACACATATCATCGCCTCGGTTTGCGTGCCCGTGTGCACGCATTTCGAGACACATATCATCACCTCGGTTTGCGTGCCCGTGTGCACGTATCTCGAGACACATATCATCGCCTCAGTTTGCGTGCCTGCGTGCACGTATTTCGAGACGCATATCATTGCCTCGGTTTGCGTGCCCGTGTGCACGCATCTCGAGGCATCTCATTTTCAATGCATTTACCATTTTCTCAGTTTGCGTGCCCGTGTGCACGTATCTCGAGGCATCTCATTTTCATTACATTTACCATTTTCTCGGTTTGCGTGCCCGTGTGCACGCATCTCGAGGCATCTCATTTTCATTGCATTTACCATTTTCTCGGTTTGCGTGCCCGTGTGCACACATTTCGAGGCACTTTATTTCCATAGCATTGTATATGTTATGATCGCATCTTAGTTGCATTTCATGCATATCATGCATATTGCATCGTGTCCGGAATAGGAGTTAGCCCGGGCACGGGAAACGAGGTACATTTCGTACTCCGAGTGACGGAATGTGTCTCAATTCCCCAGGTCACCGACACTCCGGATTACCCATGATGGAGTTAGGTTTTAGCTGTAGTTCCATGTGCATTCATCCTATATTGAGTTGTGCATTTCGACTCCTCGGCCATCATGCCTCGGTATGCGTGATTGGTGGCACGAGGATCGAAACATGTCAATTATCTGTGCAAAACATTGCTATGCCCCTTTTCCTTCTCTCTGTTCAGCAAAACGCAGAATCAGCAACTTTTCAGCTTGCACGCATTCCAAAAATAAGTGTAAACAAGGAATGGATCGTGGAATTCCGCGCAGATATCCGGACATGCATCATCACCATGAACAAGCATTCCCTGGCCTGCACGCTGTTTTATTTGCTTCTATTAATTCTTTAATTAATTAGCATTTTGTAAATTTGACTTAATATCTTTTATTTGGACGTAATATTCGGACTATATATTTATTCGACCCTCCTGACGAGGCACAACTTAATAAGTGTCCGTGAGTGATGTATGTCTTCCACCCACGATCTTTCTCCCTTTATTTATCCGGCTTTGCATGGTTATATTAGGCATGTTAATATTAGATACAGTATGAAAGCAATTGCATCATTCATCTGTATTACAAACAAACCGGGCTCGCGCATCATACAAACTGCATCGACTTTCAATCCAATGAAACAATTGGTAGTTGTAGCTTCAGATTCATCTTAAATAGCCGAGACCTGCCCATAGTTACATTTTGCATGTGTTGCATTAGCATTTCTGATACTAATTCATGCATAATTTCTAAGAGTTTCTATTTTGGCTTGAGTACCGGTAATGCTTTATCTTTAGCATCCTTGCATGCGTGTGATGTCCCATGAATACATGCTTACCATGAGGCTATTGCTTATTATATATAACTGCCTGAATGCCTTGGTTAAGGTTGGTTATCGAATTGGAGTAAATCATCAAATGTTTCGAGCCCACCTGTGGTACAAAACCTCTTTCAAAAACACAAAATGTTTGTTCCAATTTGGCGCGACCCTCTATACTTATATCTTGCGCGACACATAGTTAACCTAGGCTTAATAACCGGTTATAAAACTCACAATGTTTTCAAAAATTATATCATGGTTATAGACCGCCTATGACCGCGACGGTGCTCACAGAATGACCCTCCCCACTTACCCACCAGTTCCTCAACCGAGCAACTTTGGTGATGACGGACACGTGGCCTTAGGCATGAGTCAGGGTTTCCTAAATTCCCCCATTATAAAATATTTAGGTGGCGACTCTGTATCTGGCAAAGCAGTCCATGTTTGGCACTACTTCTTTCAAAAATCAGTTTTCCTAAAAACGATTTGCCAAATTTGGACTCTTTGGTTCAGATTAGGAACCGTGACATTTAAGAGTCCGAGCTGTAGTGACCCCAAAATGAACAGAACGGGAGCTAACCCTCCCGGGGCGTTCGGGGGACGTCTACAAGTTGTTGTGGAGTCCAGTAATTCTACTGCCTAGGTAGTTCAGGCTATCTAAGAGGAGTATGGCGGTCATTGCACTTGGGGGGGTCGGCCCTGGTTTTGTGATGGAGAGGGGCTACTGTGAACTGGTTGAGATGCTCTTGGCGGATCAAATTTTCGACTTGGTCTTTAAGGTTGATATATTCTTCAGTGGTATGGATGTGGTCGCAGTGGAAATGACAATACTTGGATTGGTCCTGCCGGGTAGAATTGGGATTTTGACAGTTGGGGCCATTTGAGGTTATAGTTACGTTGGATTTGATGCAAAACTTGCTCCATAGGTGAGTTCAGAGGTGTGTACCGTTCGAACTGACCAAGTGGCCAGGTGGGTGGTGGTCGGTCCGAGCGTGGGGGTCAGTCTGTATATTGGAGGATTCCGTGGGTATATTGTGAATGCCTGGGCTCAAGTTCTTTTCTCTTTTCCCTAGGTTGCGAGGATTTAGATGTGGAATCTTAGCGAGCTGCCAGAGAGTCTTTGGCATTCATATATTTTTGGGCTTTGGCGAGAATGGTGGCCATTGCGGTTGGAGGGTTTTTAGAGAGGGAAAATAGATAGTTTGATAGGAACAAACTAGACATGAAGGCTATGAGGATGACCTTGTCATCGTTTTCCTCTGCTTGTAGGCCTTTGTGTTGAAACAATTGACAAAGTTACGGAGCGATTCCCCCTCGGTTTGCCGGATATTTAGCAGTTGGGTCGCTGGGTGTCGTTGCCGTTGAGTGTCGATAAAATGGCTCATGGAAGGATTCACTGAGCTGGTGAAAGGAAGTGACGGGGTTCTGAGGGAGCTAGCTGAACCAGAGTCGTGCTGATCTCTTCAATATGACGGGGAAAGCACAACGATGATCTCATTTGGAAAGGCGTGGAGGATTATAAGCGTGCAATATGCTTCTACGTGGTCGATCGGATCAGTGGTACCATCGAAGGTGTCAATCGATGGCATTTTGAACTTAGGGGGCAGAGCTTTATCCCTGATAGAAGTGGTAAAAGGGGAGTTGACAGTGAATGAAGGTTTATGCTGCAAGTTCTGCATGACCTCTTACAGTTAAATCTTTATGGCTTGTAGTTCTTCGTCCCAAACGGGGGCATTGTCCCCACAAGCATGAAGTGAGGGCTGAACACTGCTAGCATTGCCTTCATGGACGGTAGTGTGGTGTGGAGGAGGGTGGTTATGGAAATGCGGTGGTCCTTTTTGGCGAGGTTGTGAGCCTGGGGGAGGGGCGCGCAGATCTTCAAGATTCGATGGTTGAGGCTGCAAGACGAAAGGTGGAAATATTCCTTGGGACATATGTAGTGGAAATTGATGATGATTTTGGGTTTGTTTCGGGTTCGGGAGGACTATTTGCGGTGGTGGAGGCGGGATAGGTAAGTCACGTTGAAGTAGAGCGTTGATCAGGGCTTGGTTTTGCTCTGTCAGCTGGTTGATGCTGTTCGTGAGCTCTACGAAATATGGAGGTGGCTTATTTAGGTTGGAGGATTCGACTTCAAGGTTGCCAGCATTGTATTGTGAAGCCATGGACCTTGTCATGACCATCCACCCTGGAGTGGGAGATGGGTGGTAACAGAGTTTTCTCCAGTGACAATGAACACAACCGTTGCCAGATACAAGGTTCCCACAGACGGCGCCAACTGATAATATGGTAAATCCAATGGTGAATGGGTCAGATTGATCCACGCTTCCAACGGGTCTGCCGGCTTTTGATTCCTCAAAGTGGCCTACAAAAAGGTCTAAAGGGGGAGTGTAGACACCCCATTTTGACCGACCCTAAGACTTGGGCGCTTTCTTTTGATTACCCGATGATGACAATTAGAATGTGTTTCTTACAGAATCCTCAGTAAGAGAGATGGAATTTGAACTTTAATCCCAACCTTCACCATTATGTTTTATGTATCAAGTTTGTTTGTACTAACCAATTAATCAACTTCGCATAATCATCTCTGTAACCTCCCTCCATTCTTTGCTTATTTCAATTAAAAAGTTGTGAAAAATTAATATTGTGGTTCAAGTATAAGAAAGGAACTCTTCCATGCTTAATGGTTTAATCTCTTCGGAGGTTCATTACTAAAGGTATAAAACGCTCTATGCTTAATGGTTTAATCTCTTTGAAGATTCACTACCAAAGGCATAAAACGTTTTATGCTTAGGAGGTTTATTACCAAAAGTATACAGCGTTCTATGCTTATTGATTTAATCTCTTAGGAGATTTACTACCAAAGGCATAAAACACTCTATACTTAACGGTTTAAATTCTTTGGAGGTTCACTACCCCAAATGTATACATGTTCTTATACTAAAGCACAATCTTTTATTTTTCATTTCTCTTTATTCATCAGTGTGTTTACTTTTAAGGGACTAATTGACCCTTGGAAATCACCAAGGAAAGTGTCATTATCACTTATTATCAAGTTTGGATTTCAAGTCATTATCACTCTTTTGAGTCTGACTAGTCCTTGTTGCACATCTTGAGTTTGACTTGGAATCCCTTATCGTTTGTAAATAAGTTTGACTCTTCCTTTGTAATTTCCCCCGAAGAAAATAAGATTTGTTTCTCGGGTTAAGTTGATGCTTGTTTCTCTTTATTGCGTTTTGGACTTAGTGGACGTAAATATCACTTTTGCACAAAATAGGAGAAAAGATAAAGAAATGGAAAGGTAATAGAAAAAGGTTAATAAAATTGGTTAAAATTGGATTACAACTGACATAAAGAACCAATATGATTAATTGAATTCGGTCAGACGTTATACCGAGTTTATTGTGTCAAGGCTTATTGTAATAAATTAGACAAGAGTGATACATATTCAAAACATTTTTTTTCAAAACAAACATGGAAACAAACGTTCCAACTTTTCATGAAACTAGTCTATACTTGTATGTTACATATAGAACAAGAGCATATACTGTACATAAAAATCACATCATGATTAGTAGAGGCCGATCTTTGATCGTGTGAGTGGGGTGTTCAATTATTGACCGTCCTCTCTCATACCTAAGTTCTCGAACCAAGACACTTTGGTAATGACAGACTAATGGCCTTTGGCACGAGTCATGGGTTTCCTAAATTTTCCAAAAATAAATATTTAGGTGGCAGCTCTGAAATCTGACAAAGCAGTTCATTTTTGGCATTTGATCCAAACATTGATTTTCCAAAAGAAAGTGCCAGATTTGGACTCTTTTTGTGTTTTCACTGTTTCACATTGCACTTGTGAAATCAGAATCAGAACCAACATACAAGTGGAGTTCGAACTGTAAGGGTTATTCATTCTTCCAAAAGGGAGCGCGAAAAGTCGAGCTACAGTTCTGGCGACTCTATATATATTGTATATCTATGTATTATATATATTTGTTTGAACATTTTGGTGACAAGAGTGGCTTAGGTTTAGTGGTTTGGCTCAGTGGTTGAAAACTGAGAGACTAAGCCCGAGGTCAGGGATTCAAACCCCACAACAAATGCTTCTTTTGTTTTGTTTTGGTTTTATGTGTATATGTCTCATATATATGTATGTATTTATTTGTTTGCAAATCTTGTCACAAGACTGGCTTGGTTCAGTGGTTGGCTCAATGGTTGAAGGACCAAGAGACTAAGCCTGAGGTCAGGAGTTCGAAACCTCATATCCTCACATTGCATTTTAAGTTTTTCCTTTCTTTTTTGTGTGTTTGAAGTACGTGTGCCGACGTCAGCAAATGGAATATGCCTTCTCAGTAACGGCATCTTCCCGCTGACGGCTGCAAACAGAATATTCCCCACCTGTGTATATCTCCGTATATGTCTGTATATAGGTCTGTATATGTCTGTGTCGTATATACCTGTATATATCCATATATATCCGTGCGTATATATACCGTATATATCTGTGTATACATACCATTATCTGTGCATATATACCGTATTATTTTTGTAGATATACCGTATATATCTATGTATATATCTATATTTATCTGTGTATTTATACCGTATATATGTGTATCTATGCCGTATATATTTGTGCATATATCCGTATCTGTCTGTGTATATATACCGTATATATCTGTGTATATATCTGCCTCTGTCTACGTATATATCTGTATATGAATATATGTATACCGTATGTACATATCTGTGTATATTTTGTTTATATACACGATCACACTCACACCGTATATCTATCGCATGATCACATCCACACCGTGCATCTATTGCATGATCACATCTGCACCGTGCATCTATCGCACGATCATAACCATATTGTGTATCTGTCACACAATCAAGCGTCTACCGCACAATCTCAACCCATCGCGCTATCTTGCGCATTGCACTATCTTGTGCACTTGTTGAGG
Organism: Camellia sinensis; assembly: GCF_004153795.1. Lineage (NCBI taxonomy): Eukaryota > Viridiplantae > Streptophyta > Magnoliopsida > Ericales > Theaceae > Camellia > Camellia sinensis. The sequence continues at coordinate 1,074,660 of NW_021024559.1, forward strand.
TCTAGGAGACCTTAAATCCTCTAGAGGCGCAATTCCTTTGGTGTTTGTCGTGCCCGAACGACTTCAGGTGGTCTGGTATAGCCATATGCTTGTGTTTGCAATGAGTTCCTAGGAGACCAACTGTGACGGTGGAAACTAGAGTTCAAATGGTGATGCCTAGAACGCAAAGGTTCGGGATCTCCAAGACTAAAGTCTAGTTTAAATACTCAGGGGCGTATCCCTGGCTTGAAATCTGTATGGTAGCCCCATAGGTTGAGGTAGCTTGTATGCGCTTCAATTTTGGATACTGAACCAACCTAATCTGTCACCCCGTTGGAGAATAGGGAAAGTTGTGAATATGATAAAAAAAAAAAAAAAAAAATGCAAAAGATTTATCATTTTTATATAATTTTATCTTTAGTGAATAGAAATAATTTTTTAAAATTTAAAAATATTTTTTTTCGACATTTAATTTTGTCAAATTAGTTTGTATTTTATCAAATTGACAATTTTGCACTTGAAATAGAACAACGGTGTCTTCAATTGTTTTTATTTGGAACGAGATTCAAAATTTAGAATCAAATGTATCATAATTAAAAAGTTAAGAACCAAAATAACACAACTCTTAAACTAACCCCTAAACTATAAGGACTATTCACTACAACAAAAACATACTTTAGTGGCACTACACTAGTGGCATATTTTTAGAAAATGTCACAAAAAATGATATTTAGTGGCACGTTTTTGAAAAATGCCACAAAACGACAAACATAAAAGGCTCTAGTGACATTTCAATGAACAAGTGTCACAATGTGCAAGTATGTTGTCCAATAATTGCTCTGTTCGAAGAAGAAGTGCATTTTTTATTTTTATGAATGAGATATTAGTTTGGCCCAAGTCTAACTCTCCATTCGTTTGCTCCTTCTTTATCGCCATAACTCCAAATTAGACAGGTCTCACTGGGCGTGCCAAAATATGTTAGCAAAAATCTGGTTTGGATCAAATCGACAGGTAAGAGTTGACAGGAAAACCAATTTTTACAAACAAACAAACAGATCAAGCAATGTGGTTAATGTCCTATGCCTTGACAGATTCAAAGATTTTTCTAGAGGTTGTTATGCGAAGAAACAAATGCAAAAAATAAAAAAAATTGATTGAATAACACTCAAACTTGTTATTTAATTTCAAGAATCAAATTTTAAGTTTGAAAATGATTACAATCGATAAGACCAAACTGAGTACAAAAACTGAATTACAGATGAACTATTCCTAAATTAAGATAGACTACTCCTGAATTTCACATGAATTGTGAATTTGGTTGCAGGTCCCTTTTGATCTTCTCTTCTTTGCCTATTTATAGGCTTCATCTACGGTTTCCTTAGAGAACTGCTCTAGGCAATTTCTTCTTCTAAAGTCGCGTTGCCACAAACATGCTGGGAAGTTACTTCTATCACTCCATAAGACAGCCACGTTGCCTTATTTTTCACAACTTCCTTTAACCACTTTTCATGCCTCATGCTAAAAGAATAACAACAAATAATAATAATAATAATATTATGGCAATAATTTATTTATAAAAAAATGATTTATGGTCTAAATCGACACATAAAAATCAACAAGTCATAGTCAATAAAATTAAATTTGGTCATAATTGACAGACCACGACAAATTAAATTAGATTTGGCTTATTGACAAGCCATAATCGATAGAAAATAAAATATAGTGTCAATAATACCCCCCTCATTTAAGGTAAAAATGAATTTTACCTTGAATGATATAAAAGACAAAACCTGAATCAAACCATATTCATTAAATATATGTATTAGAAATGGTCATATGTTTGCAATAAAATGACTATCTATTTCATTTGCAAAATGCAAATGCCAATTAGCTGGCAAATTTACAAAACCACACCCAATCAAGATAAGCAATAATATCAAATATTCTTAATATTTTTGACAGTCGATGGTACACGTTTTACTGTCGAACAGACATATATGTAGCAAACTTTGTTTACTGTGTTAAACACACTTGATACAATCTCAATGCAGGACTTCTTTTCTACATTTGAGAATATGGCCACTCAAGAATAATTGCTGCTTATATTCACCATGATCTTGAAGAACAAAAACCAAAGTCAAACCATCTAGACGATATTGGATCATTCGCCAATTATTTTTTCCAAGGCCACTAATGTCATCTTATCATCTTGGCCTGGTGCTCGATAGGAAATTCAAAATAGTGAGGGCCAATTTTTGGCTAATTACCTTTCACTAAAAAAGAAAGAAATATTTGAAAAAAGAAATATATTGTCTAAATATTGTTCTTTTGTTTATTAAATTCATACTTTGGTGTGACCCACAAAATCAAAGTAAATTTTGAACAATAAAAACCATAGTATAAATTGGCTTTAAGAACTCATTTATTTCATCACTTTGAATGATATCAAATATGTTAAATTCATGAACGGTCAATTTTAGCCATGTTTGGCTCAAAAACTTGTTTTTCTCCCAAATAATTTTTATCATCTCTTGTCAGAAGAGGTTGTTGTTCGTCAATTTTTTTTTTTTTTTTTGTCTTTTTGTTCATAATTTCTAGCCATATTTGGCTTAAAATTGTGCCCCCTACGTTCATAATTTTTAACTATCTTTGACTTAAAATTATGCCCCCCAAGTAAATCTTCACCATCATCTTGTGATAGACTTTTAACATCTTTCGAGAGAATAGATTGTTTTTTAATTTTAGTCATTGATGGCTCGTGAAAACTCTCTAAAGTCATGTTATCTTCATGACTTGGTGTGTTGATCCCTCAAGCCATATTATTTTCATACATTGACTCTTCATGAATAACGGTTTACATTTTGTGAGCCAACTTGAAATTAAATATGATGTTAAGTTCTTCAAACAATTTTTGCTTTTTATGTGAAAACATGCTTTACCAATAATTGCTCTATTCAAAGAAGAAGAGCATTTTTTATTTTTATGAATGAGCCACTAGGTTGGCCCAACTCTGAATCACTATGCATATTCGTTTGCTCCTTCTTTATCGCCATAGCTCCAAATTAGACAATTCTCACTGTGCGTGCCAAAATATGTTCTTAAAAATCTGGTTTACGTCAAATCGACAGGAAATAGTCAACAGGAAAACCAATTTTCACAAACAAACAAATTGATCAAGTAATGTGGTTGATGTCCTATGCCTTAATAGATTCAAGGACTTCTTTCGACGTTATTATGCGAAGAACAAATGCAAACAAAATGAAATTCGATTGAATAACACTCAAACTTGTCAGTTAATTTCAAGAATCAAATTACAAGTCTGAAAATGATTACAATCAACAGGGCCAAACTGAGTACAAAAACTGAATTACAATTAAACTACTCATAAGGTAAGATAGACTATTCCTAGATAAATTACACTACTCACTTTTTTGTATTGTTTTAGGCTTGGTTTTCAACTACAAAAAACTCTGATTTTTGAGCTTTAACATGATGATTTGAGGTCATTTGTGTAAAGGGGTAGTGTACCTTTCTTGTTGCCTAATTGTGAAGCTTTTTGTGCTATTTTCAAGGCTTTCAAATCAAACCTTTTGGACCTTTAAACCACTGAAATTCAGTGTTATTTCAGTGGCGAAAGTATGTTTGAAGTCCAAATGGGAAGGGGTTA
>NW_021024559.1:1096822-1116217 GCF_004153795.1 Camellia sinensis
AACAACCAATTTTTTTGCCAAAAAAATTACCAAAAAATTCAAAAAATTAAACAAAGTCATTTTTTATTACCAACTTCTCAAAACTACCACTATGTTGTAGAGAAAAGTATAACCTATACCAACATCTACATATCTTACATTGGAACTTCATTAATTCTTGGGACAATTACTTTTTTTTTCCCCCACTATTTTGCCATTTCTCAGTAAATTAACAGGATTAATTAGTGGGCTAATAATTTTCATGTACTTTTTGCTTTGAAAAATTAATAAACATTTGTCTCAAAATTTTGGAGCATGAATTTGGCATGAGTTGCTTGCCATGTTTTGTGTTCATTTATGCACATCCATATCAGCACTGAAATCTCTGCAATGTCTCCCTCTATTTCTTCACTCTTTCAATTTTGTTTTGAAGTGACTTTCGATCCTCTTGTTGGCTGAGTGATGGAAATTGAGACCCCATGGCCTATTGGTTAATTTCCTTCGGGATTTCATTACCAACAGCATGGAAGCCTCTTTTATGCTCAAGGTACTATGGTTTAAGCCCTCTTTCCATAGAGGACACTCACTTTTGGACTAATCAATTAAAGTGGTTGGCCAAGCTAAAATTAGGTAACCAAAAATGAACTAAGTAAAAGAGACAAGATTAAGCACTTCGTGTTTGCATTTCATGTGTTCAAATTGGACGTTAATCCCAAACATGAGAAAATTGGTTACGTTTTCATACTCAAAGTGATGGAAACGTATCACTTTCTTGGTCACCGTCACCCTTGATCATGCTGTAGGGTGGTTGGTTATTTTGCGTTCTGTTTGTGCACTCATTAACCTTGTTACAAGCTTAGTATCTCTACCACATGCATTAAAATGCTATGGAGTTTGTTGAGTCGAAGGCCAAGAGTTACCTCCTTTAGAGTTTGTTGTGATGATAAGGAGGGAACAGTTACACACATTCCTTGAAAATACATTGCTTTGCCTCTTTTTGCTCATCTGTTGCAACAAAAAGGAGAGAAGTCCAGGGAAAGGTGGGCCGACCGGCCGGACAGTTTTAGTTGGCCTACGGCCACTTGGTAGTGGCCGACCGGCTAGTTGTGTAGCTGACACCACTTTTTTGTAACCGACCGGCCACCAGTGATTTTTGCACAAATGTGCTCCTGAGTTTGGGGTAGAAGGCATTCTCGGAGTTGGTACAAATTTTCATGATCACGGTTGCAAACAAAGGATTCCGATGCAAGGTAATGGCATTTTTCGGGATGGTATTCAACTGAGCATGCAAGCGTCCCTTGCCCCCGAGCCATTTAGTCGCTTTTGTTAACTTAGGAATAGAGTTAGCTATTTCATTCATACAAATGTTTGTTAATTAATATAGCTTAATCATTTTGTAAATATTTTATCTAGCTTAGAATAGTTCCGTTTTAATTATTTCAATTGTTTGAATAATTAGCTAGGAATAGTTAATTAGTTTTTGGTTTTGGTAATATTTAGCTGAATTAGACAGCTAGTTAGCTTATTCATTCGGTACCTCCTTCGCCCGAGGGCACCAATGTCTGTATAAGACTGTGCGGATGCGTGGCGTGTGTGCACGTACTTTCCTACCCCACGTCTTTCTCTTTTTAATTTATCTGCTTCAATGGTTATAGATTAGGGACATTTCAATTAGCAATACCTTATGCTTTCATGTTTGATCATTCATTCGTATTGCTGCACCGAGACTCGGCGCATTATTCAAATTACATTGTTATTTCAAATACACTTTCTTGAATATGGTGTTCCAAAGCACTTGCTATCAAAGTGTTGCAAATTCCGGTGATAGATTAGCCGAGCCTATTTAGTTTTGATTATGCAGTGTTGCATTTAGGCATCTAATGTTAGAAGATCATCCTATTCTTAACTAGTTTTTGTTTTGGCTTGGAGTACTCGGTGAGTTTTTGTCACGACCCCAACCCGGCCCTATGAGTTTGCACCATACAACCGGCCAGTAATCCGAGATCTTACCGAAGGGCTCAAATGCGGATACAGTAGTACAGTAAAACAGAACGTACAGGGCTTGGCGGAAGCCAATACAGTAAAGAAACAATTGCCCAATGCAGCGTGTGACCGTCTGGATGCAAAAAGCTTTTCATACATTTGTATTGTAAACAGTCAGAATTAGTATGCACAATATTTCAATCATTAGACATGGGACTTCATCCCTTACATAAAGTTTACAGTAAAATGCGAGTCTATATACATATCACATTCGTTATTACAAAACAGGTTTTAAAACAGTAACAGGAAGGGGGATCCTAAAACACCCCTAAGCCTATAGCACGATAGGCTGCGGAAAACCTCGCAGTGAGGCACAGTTAGTTGGCTTGGACAATAAACTGGCAGTAATCCTGACGCTCCTAGCCGCGGTTTGGTGCCTGTTACCTACATAATATAATATGAGCAGTTGAGCTAAAGCCACTGATACATAATGCGTTTAAGAGGTTAAGAATGAATGTTCCTGCTACAGTATGAAAACAGTTCAATCTAAAACAGTATTTCAGATTGTTCTGTCCCAGATACAGTTTCATATTGAGTACACCACCATTAGCATAACAGCTACAGTAAGCAGTAGAGTCTAACAAAGAACTCGAACAGTAAATGATGACCATCAGTCAGTAAATAGTAGTGGTTACCACAAAGGGAATCCGATAGAGATTTCTTCCGTTCTCCAAGTACACAGTATAACAGTAGGCGCTTCAAGGATGCACAATACAGTCAGAAGATATAGGAATACATTCATTCTAGTTAACAGTAATCAATTCAGAAAACAGATACAGTCGAGTTGTTCAGAAAGGATTAATCATTTGTGTAAATATCTTTACACAATCGTTTACTCACAGAGTTCTGGGCATACAGTATGCATTAGAGCGTGTCTCAGTGCGCCAGCCCTACCAGTTAACAGATTGAACACACTAGCTTACCTTGGCGGAAAGATAATAACTTTAACCCCTTAATTTTTGCCTCGGTATGTTCTACATCTATATCCTCAACACAGATGTTCTTACATAGGTCTAAGAATGCCCTAGGAATGGGATGAGGATGCAAAGATTGTGAACCAGAAACAGTTTTAGAATTTTCAGAAAAATGAGGTCTCCGCTCGAGCGTCAGGGTTTACCCGCCGAGCGGACAGTGCCAACAAAGGTACACGTCGGCGTCAACTCTCTCGCTCGAGCGATACTGCTTAAAAGTACTGGATGGATGCATAAATAGCTATCGACCGCTCGACGGGGTTAGCTCGGACGCCACATGCTCGTCGTGGAGACAATGCCTCCGGCTCGAGCGCCCAATCCTGCCGCTCCGAGCGGACTCGTAAAACAGTGCAGAGAAATACTTGGATGCTCGGATTCCACGCTCGAGTGCCAATTTTCCCGCTCGAGCGGAAGGCAAAATCTGGGAATTCCAGATTGCACCTCCAAGCCAAACCAGGTCCAATGCATCAAACACGATACCTCTTTGGGTGAAGTTCCAGTAAAACACTTGTAAACATAGAATGACATGGTTCAAAGCTCAATTTTAAGAAATCAAAGCCTAAGAGTGTTTAATCAAAAACTCAATTTTCAACATCAATATCAAGAACAATATGAACATGCAAACATGCATATGATTTTAACAAACTTCAAAGTCAAATTTGATGCTCTTAAAGGGCGACCTTGATCCAAAAACGAGTTGAAAACATGGACCATTACAAGGTTATGGACATGCAATGTACCATTTTACCATGAAATCAACTCAACAAACTCAACAATTCAAAACATGGCATGCATGAAGATGAGCTTCAATCACCATTAATGAACCAATTCATGACTTAGCTCTACAATTAGACATGAACCATACAGAATCAACCTTAAAGACAAAATCAAAGATGAAATATACCTAGGTTCTTGAATGCAAGATCTTAGAGGCTCCAATTTAAGACTTAAGCTATTCAATTCCCAAGGATTCAAGCCCAATCTCTTATGTTGAATTCACTATCTCTCCCTTCCTTCACTCTCTAAGGTCGGCAAGAGCATCAAACAAGGCTGAGAAATGTTTGATTCAAGTGTGGTTGTAGCTCGAAGTGGTATAGGTAGTGGCACCCATCAAGGGCAAAGTTGGGGTAATGAGTCAAACTCTCGCAATTGAGTCAAATTTAATTCTAAATTTTAATCATACCTAATCAGTTTCAGATATTACACCGTTTTTTAAAATTCGACATTAATTATGATTGATCATAAAAACATCAATCAATTCCCGGTTCGGCCGCCGATAAGGCCATTCAATTAGCACGTTTAAACATAAACGTGAACATCAAGTAAACAATCAAACAGATAGATACAAATAACACACACACTCGTCAATTCATTCTAGTTTTCAGTCAGTCAGTTCAATTCAGTACTTTAATCAGCTCAGTTATCATTCAATGATCAGTTCGTTTACGGTATTATGTATTTATCGGTAAAGCAGCTGTGAGGGTTATTACAGTCTCCCCTCCTTATAAAGAGTTTAGTCCTCTAAACTCGAGTTGCTTCGTTCTGGAAGGAAAACAGGATTCAATGGAAACAGTTCGGATATCTTTTGGCCATGTCCTCTCCCTTTCCCACAGTGGCATACACACACCATGGTTTTGCAGTCGACTTCACAGTTGGGATCGCTTTGTTTTTCTCAGCTTCTGATCCGTCTGTTTACCAATCTGTAATAGGCCAGTTCCTTGTAAGTTGAATAGTCATCACTCAAACACCTAATACGAGAGGTCTATTAATGGAAGAGGATCCTGGAGATAGTCTTTCAACATTAGAAATGTGGAGACGTTATGACCAATATGCTCCATTTCAAGAGGAAACGGCACTTGATACGCCACCGGATTGATTTTCTCAATAATTCTCATATGGTCGAGTATCTCGGGTGCTAATTTGCTTTTCGACCTTCATAAACGAGTCTGGCTTTCATCGGTCACTTTCACAAATCGTGAGTACCACTTCTTACTATCTGCTCTCGTCTTCTGACTCAGGCGAATAACTCTTCTGTCTGCTCTGCGCAGGTTTCAGTCCTCTGTTGTATCAGTTTCACTTTCTCATTGTTTCATACACAATCTCGGGCCCAAGTAAAGGCCCGGTCTCCAACTTCTTGCCCAGGCAAATCGGGAACCTACACTTTCTGCCATCAACGCTCGAAAGGGCCATACCAATACTTGGAATGATAGCTGTTGTTGTAAGCAAATCAGCAATGAGCCAAATGCTTTCCCAGTTCCCTTGAAAATCAAGGACATCACATTTCTCAGTAGACCTCTAGAGTCTGATGGTTCTTTTTGATTTGGCCATCTTCTGAGGATGATAGGCACTACTCAGTCTCAATTTAGTACCCAGTGCAGTCTGTAGGCTTTGCCAAAACCTCGATGTTAAAACTTCGAATCCCTATTCAGAAACAATGGACACGGCACTCCATGCAATCTAACAATTTCATCAATAATAGAGTATTAGCCAATTTGTCCGCAATTATAAATTGTCTTAACAGGTAAGAAGTGAGCAGATTTAGTCAGTCTATCAACAATAACCCAAATCGAGTCCATACCTTTACTGTGAGCCGGAGCGACCTTTACTGGAGCGAGGCAATCCCACAATAAAATCCATAGTGATATGTTCCCATTTCCACTCCGGTATTGGTAAGGGCTGCAATAAGCCTGCGGGTCGTTGATGTTCGGCTTTAACTTGTTGGCAATGAAGACATTTCGATACAAAATCAGCAATTTCTTTCTTCATTCCCGGCCACCAGAAATTCAATTTCAGGTCTTGGTACATTTTCGCGTTCCCTGGATGGATAGACATTTTTGAATTGTGGCCCTCTTGTAGAACTCTTCTTTTCAGTTCAGTATCATTCGGTACACACAGTCTTTCGTGAAATTTCAGTACATTGTCCTCAAATTTGAATCCCGGTCTAGGTTTAGATTCTCTTTCTTCGATGATCTTCTTCAAGAAGCCATCCAGTTGCTGTTTCTCTTTAATCTCTTCAATCAGTGCCGGTTGAGCAGAAATAGCAGCTAAGGTTCCACCTTGTTCTCTCAAAACAATTTCAATTTCAGATTTTTCAAGGTCACAAAGCAACTCTTTCTGTCCGGTAAGCAAACATGCTAAGTTTCCAATTGATTTCCGGCTCAATGCATCGGCAACGGTATTGGCTTTTCCCGGATGGTACAATATCTGTAAGTCATAATCTTTAATCAGTTCTAGCCATCTCCGCTGTCTCATGTTCAGTTCCTTCTGTGTGAAGAAATATTTCAAGCTCTTGTGGTCAGTATATACTTCACATGTCACCCCGTACAAATAGTGACGCCAGATTTTAAGTGCAAATACTACTGCAGCAAGTTCCAGATCATGGGTCGGGTAGTTCTTTTCATGCGGTCTCAGTTGTCGGGAAGCATAGGCAATTACTCTCCCATTCTGCATTAAAACACATCCTAAACCCTTATGAGAAGCATCAATAAACACAGTATAACCATCCGTACCTGAAGGTAAGGTCAAAACAGGTGCAGTCACTAGTCGAGTTTTCAACTCTTGGAAAGCAGATTCTCTTTGGTCAGTCCAGTCAAATGATATCCCCTTCTGAGTCAGCTGAGTCAATGGTAGAGCAATTTTGGAGAAATCTTTGACAAATCTTCTGTAATATCCAGCCAATCCCAAAAAGCTTCGGACTTCAGTCACATTTGTTGGTCTAGGCCAGTTCACTACAGCTTCAATTTTCTGCGGATCAACAGAAATCCCATCTTTGCTAACAACATGCCCCAAAAACATAACATGGTCAAGCCAAAATTCACATTTAGACAGCTTAGCATACAGTTTCTGTTCCCTTAAGGTTTGTAGGGCAAGTCTCAAATGATGTTCATGTTCTTCTATACTTTTGGAGTAAATCAGTATGTCATCAATAAATACAACAATAAAATTGTCAAGGTACGATTTAAAAATTCTGTTCGTAGTCTCTCAACATAGAAATGTGGAAGACGTTATGCATATGCTCCATTTCAGGAGGGAGCGCAACTTGATACGCCACCGGATTAATTTTCTCAATAATCTCATACGGTCCGACGTATCTTGGTGCTAACTTCTTGTTCTAAAAGCAGTTTTATCAATGTCATCTGATTTAACTTTCAACTGATGGTATCCGGATCTGAGATCAATCTTCGAAAATACTTTAGCACCCTGTAACTGATCAAACAGGTAATCAATACGCGGTAAATGGGTATTTATTCTTTACAGTTACCTTATTCAGTTCACGATAGTCAATGCACAGTCTCAGTGAGCCGTCTTTCTTCTTTACAAACAAAACTGGTGCACCCCATGGTGAGGTACTCGGTCTGATGAACTTTTTGTCTAGCAGTTCTTGCAGTTGCACTTTTAGTTCTTTCAATTCAGTTGGAGCCATTCGGTATGGAGCTTTAGAAACTGGTTGTGTTCCGGGAATCACATCAATGGTAAATTCAATCTCCCTGTCGGTCAAATCCCCTGGAAGATTATCTGGAAAAACATCTGGAAATTCTCTGACTATAGGAATACAATTCACATCAGTTTTAACACTATCATCAATAGACACAGTCAGTACAGAACACAGATATCCTTTACACCCCTTTCTAATTAATTTAACAGCTTTCACTGACGAAATCAAATACGGAGGAGGTACTACTCCACTCCCATTAAACACAAATGCAGGCAGACCAGGTGGACGGAAAACAACTTGCTTGGTCACACAGTCAATAGTGGCATGATATTTTGTTAACCAGTCCATTCCCAATATGACATCAAAATGATCAATGTTCAATGGCAGTAAATCAATAAACAGATGCATATCCCCAACAATAATTTCACATGCGGGGTACATATAAGCACATGTCATAGATCCCCCTACGGGTGATGATACGGCTAACAGATAGTTCATGGGTTTTAAGGGTCTATTCAATTTCCGTGAGAAAGCATGCGATACATAAGAATGTGTAGACCCCGAATCAATCAATACATATGCATTTTGCGTACAGATGGAGAGGATACCTGACACAACGGTCTCAGTATTCTGCACTGCAGCATCTCTCCGGAACTAGTGCGAACACTCGGCCCTGGCCTCATAGGCTCTTTTCCGGTAGCTTTTAGGGTTTCGGGTTTTGGTGGAGCGGTTCGATGCTGCGAGTGTCTAGCCGCTGGCATGCAAGCTTTGCTATCTCCTCTGAGGAGGCAAGAAGGACAATCTTTGAACATTGTGCCCTACCTATGCACGCCTGTAACAGGCTCTAGATAATTTGTTGACAATTCCTTTATGCTTGTTAACAATACAGGAGCAGGGTGGATGAACGCCATCCTTTGGCTGTGGGCTAGTCATTGATTCTGCCGTAGTTCTGTTCTTTATTCGGCTGGGGTTGTGCTTGCCTATTCTTGAACTTTGAAACCCTGGCCTTTTTTCTCGATGCCATTGCAGTGTCGGTATTTCAGATGGTTTTCAACTGGCTTGCATGATGTTCGACTCGGCCATCAATGCCCTGGTCGAGGAAAACACCCACAAAAGTCGGAGTTTGCAAAAACATTGTATCCCGGTCAAGTATTGCCACATTAAGGCCACCTTCAAATTTTCTGGCCTTCTTATATTCAGTATCGCATCATATGCGGTGCATATCTAGCAACTCGGTGAATTTCGTCTCGTATTCCGCAACAGTGCATTTGTGCCTGCTTCAGCTGTTCAAATTCAGTCACTTTTCTATCTAACACACTGAGGAAATTAGAAAGAAGGACTCCTTGAACTGGCCCAAGTTCATAACAGTATTTTGTGTCGCGGATCAACATCCACACCTTCTAGTTCTTCTTGAAAGAGTGAAGGGTAGGCTAGACAAACTTTATTCGGCTTTCTGACAACCGGAAACACTTCCAATAATATTTTCTGTCTCAAGCACCAAGCTTTCGAGACTTTAGCGGTTCCATAATCCTATGAAGGATGAGGCACTCTCTCATATAACTGCTGAATTTATGGGTGAGAGGCAATAATATCCCATCATTCACATTCATTACATTAGGCCTCGGCTGTACGGAGGAAGGGAGGAGGTGGGGGCGGTTTGTTCTGTTGTTGTTCCAAGTCTAGCAGTTAGTCAAGTTCCCATCATTCGTTCACATGTACTTTGCTGTCGAGACGATATAGGAGTCGGACTCAGGTTCATTTGCATTGTCCATTTCACTATACGCATTTATAACAGTTTTAAACATAAGCAGTCATTTGTGTAACAGTTTACCACATTAGCATGTTCAGTCATTACATTAACCACACACTTATCATGCTTATGAGAGTGCCCTGAATAACAGTGTTTCTAGGACACCCTATAGCTCACTTGGAGCACATTGTTGGTCAGTGTGACGGAGTTGGATAGACTCGTTGGTAAGTATCGCTCATGATACCGATGGTATGCTCGTGATCAGCGTACCAGAAAATGTACTGGGCGTCCTATGGTGGGTTTATATATGGTCACGTAATCGGCCAATTAATAAATGTCTTTAATTTTTTTTTTTAATAGATCAGATTTTTATAAGTAAAAAAAAAAAAATCACGAGATTACCGAAGTGCCTGCTTAACAGTAAGTTACGAGTAAAACGAGTACAGGGCCTGGGGGAAGCCGCACTAACCAGTTAATATAAACAGATGTCCATGAGCTGTGACAGTCTTGTAGATGCCAAAGAAGATTTTTTTAGTGCATTCATACATACAGCAACGGATACAAGTCTATACATGATTTAATCACATCATGTACAGCGGACCTATATCCCTTGATTAACAGTACAGGTGAAGCAGTCAGTCTATACGAATGCAGTGTAGACAGTATGAAAGCATGGTGGGGGACAAACAAACAAAACACCCCCAAGGCATGAGCATGGCAAGCATCGGAAGCCTCGGCAAGTTGAGGCACAAAAGGTTCTGGCTTTGACTAATATAAAACTGGAAGTTTAGCCGCTGACGGTCTCAGCATGCTCCGATTCTGAGTGCCTTGACACCTACTATAGTATATGATTGTTAGGCAGTGAGAACTAAAGCGCAGTGAATAACATAATGCGTGAGAATGGGTTTATGAATGAAATGGTTTTACGGTAATGAAACAGTTCAATTCAATCAGTATTTTATGTTGTTTCAGTACAGTAAGACAGTCATATTGTAATCATTAGGCATAACAGTAACAGTAGGTTGCTTAAAAAGACCGATAACAAGTAATGATGGCTCAGTCAGTAAACAGTAAAGTTAGGCTCCACGAGGGAAACCGACAGAGATCGTCTGTAACATAAACAGTAACAGTAAACAGTAAGAGCACGTAGGTTACTAAGGATTGCCACATGTACAGGTTCAGAAAATAAAGGCAGTACATTCGATTCAGTAATACCAGTTCAGATAAAAGTTCAGTTACAAGTTATTCAAAAGATATCAGAATTGAACTATATCTTGTTACACAATTGTTATCTCACAGAGTTCTGGGTCAGTCGAGTAGTGGCATTAAGATCGTGGTCCGCGCAGTTTGCCAACTTGAGCCTACATAACTTAGGTACAGGTTGACACAGCACTAGAGCTTACATAGTTGGGATAGTATCATGAATCTTATATCCTAATGTTTGCTTTGGAGTGTGAATATCTACATACTGTATCCTCAGATCAAGATGCCTATAAATGCTAGCCTAAGTAATGCATAGGTATGGGATGAGGAGTGCAAGAGAAGGTACGACGACTTAGAAAACATTTTGTGAAAGTTGCTGAAAAATAGGAACGTCGTTCGCTCGAAGCGAGACGTGTTCTGTATTGCCATCGCTCGGAGGCGTATAGTTCCAAGAATGAAATGCGTTGCGCGTGCGACGTAGAAATCCTTAGCTCGCGAGCGGTCTGCAATGAACAGTAAAAGATATCGTGGATGCTTGCGATTTATAACGCTGCTGATTGGTCGCTCGATGGTCGGCGCGTCGAGCGGATCCTGGAACAAAGGTGCGCGCATGCGTGAGGCGTGATTGTGAGGAAGTTCTTTGCTCTGATGGCGAGGAAGAGCCAATCTGGGAAGTTTCTCAGAGGTCTGTCCGTCCTAAGCTCAAACGCGATATTGCATTCTGAGAGTTCTACATCCATAACCCGACCTCTTAGGCCCCGAGAATTCTGGATAAACATACCTAAATTAATGTATAACAAGTTTGCATTAATAAGGCTCTAAATTATGTTAGTGATAATGCTCAATAGCATGCCCAAGTAAGGTTGAGTCAAATTTAAAACCAGATTCCAAACCCATTTTCAGAATAGAAGAACATGCAACATTGCATGAATTCAATCAATTCCAAGCGTTCAAATTTGATGCTCTAAGAGACCCAATCTTTCTAAAAACTGATGAGTTCATTGGTACTTTTGTAGAAAATATGAGCTGAATGGCATGTAACATTTGTTGCCATGAAAACAATCAAAATCAACAAGAACACATGCAAGCATGGAATGAGCTTCAATTCAACATGTAATGCACCTAAAACATGGCTTGACACTCTAGCAATTAAAGCATGAATTGTTGCAGAATGGATCTTCTAAGACAACAACAAAGTAAGATGAATGTCCCTACATTATAGTCTTGTGTTATCAAGAGTCTAGGAAGCGTCAAAGTAGCAATCAACGCACTTCAATTCCAGGCAAGAAATTACCCACCAAGCAAAAATCTCTTCCAGAACAACTCAACTCTCTCTCACTCTCTGACTTGGGTCGGTTGAGGCAAAGAAGAGGAGAAGAAAATGTTTGTTGATCAATACGTGGATGTTATTACGATAGGTGTCTGAGTGACGGAGGTTGTATAGTGGTCCTATTATAGTTGTACTGAAGGTGCGGAACGGTAGATTAAAAGTCGAAAACTATGCGATGGTTTAATCGATATTTAATCTAATTTATATTCATACCTAATCAAATATATCAGGATAATTGATGGGACTATAGATGCTAGCATTTGAATTCTTAATAGGAGTCATAGAAACACTAATTCGGGTTTCGGATTCTGGCGCTGCCGATAAGTGGCCTTCGAAATTAGCAGTTTAAACATCATGAACAATAGAGAGTAATGCTGAACTCACGTGGTCAGATCGAGATGATGTAAGAAGTTGCAATGTATAAAACTTAGACGAAGTCCTTGGTCGATATCTGGTATTTTCTCGAATTTCAGTCTCAGTCAGAAGTACATTATTATAGAAGTATCAATGTGTTTATCAGTAATTGCGACTGTTTTAACGGTAATGCAGGTGGGGTTGAGGGTTATTAAAATGAAGTGGTGAAAACGCAGTGTGTATAGCATCAACACAAACTGTGTGCGTGACAATAGTTCTTGTTTTCACATAAATATATGGTTATGGTTCTATATAAAGTTTGGTTGCTGTATTAGACACAGTAATGTAGTGTTTTCGATCAAACTCAAAATGCAAGTGTGAATACAGGTTTGTCCATGAAAGTAGGACGAGGTGTCTGGTTTCATGACATAGAAACTTATTTGCAGTATAATGACTTAACTGGTTTTTGAAACAGCTAGTTACTTAGAAACGAAGAGGAGCACATTGAGAACCATGTTTAAATTACAATAAAGTGTGATGAATACCCTGTGGAGAATCAAGAGAACAGAATGAAACATAGGTGTAGTCCACAATGGATTTCTTGATTGTCACTTTGGACAATTACTGATGAACAGCGTACGAGAACTTCTGAAATTCGACAAATTCATTTTTGTGAAAATCCACAAATAGATGAATAGCACAGAAATTCAAGAATGAACTAAGGTGTAGACACCCCATTTTTGGACCGCCCTTAAGACTTTGGGCACTACTGATGCGTTTGCTCGGTGTTGAGAGATGGGTGCGCAGGGCAAAAAATCAGTTCCCCCGCCGCACCTGCCTCCTCCTCCTCTCCTCCCTCCCCCCCGTTATCTTAGATGATAGTAGTGCGTTGTGTGTTATTTGGTTCTTCGTGCTAGAAAGAGAGGGCCAAAGTCTTTCAAAACACTTTGGTTTATGTAGGTTTTGGAGTTGATGTAGAAAGATGAGGATAAGGAAGGTGAGATAAATCAGTTGTGGGAAGAAGTTCGGACATGATCTGGTTTGTCTAGAAGCGAAGTCGAGCAAGAATGAGTGGTAGTTGTGTGTTTGTTATGGTTGGGAAGATGGGTGATTACTGATGTGTATTGTTGTGGCGCGCCTCGGCTGATTATCGAGTGACTTTGCAGTTCTTATCTGTTACACTGTGGAGTTTGCTATGGAGGCCAACACCGTCGGAGAGTTTATTCCGGGGCTTCATTTTTTCAACTCAAGAAAGTCTCCTAGAGCCAAGTTCGGGTGGGGTGAGGGTAGTGATCAGTTGAAAGTTACGGGGCATCCATTTCCCGGTTGGATTCGAATGCTGCGCGGCTTCAAGAAAAAAGGGCATAACTTTTTTCACAGTGTGAGATGTATATTGATTTGTATTGCCTGTGATGGGTTTGTATTGCGCTCGCAGATTGGTGGAATGGATACTATCCGGGGCTTCAATTTACATACCCACCGGCCGTTTTTTTTTGGCATTGAATCATCTAATCGGCAATCTATTTTGGGCCCGACAGTGAAAAAATATTATGGCCTGACGCGGCACTTTATTTTTGGCCGACGACCAAATTTTCTGGCCGTTGCAGACTATAGTGTTGTGATTGTGACGCTCTATGCTGTGCCGGCTTTCCAGTTAGATGTGGTCGGATGGAGTTTGGCTCATACCATTTGCTTGTTGCCAGTTGGGTAATGCACCAGCACAACTCCCCGTGCATATATGTTGCTATTTGAACCTTTTGCAACACCCTTTGGCCCCTTTTCTTGGGCACGCCCTTTGCTCAGGCTTCTTGTAGGAGCCATTGACCCCTTAGTGCTTGCGGCGTCCTCAAGAAGCCTACCTAGCTGTCGCAAGCTGATCTCCACAATAAGACCTGTGACCTCCTTTAAACCCTTTTGACCTTTGAAGCTTGTCTTAGAAGCTTAGGATGCCTATATAAGGATAGTCCATCCTCGCTCCGCAGTATGTTTTGGTTCAGCAAAAACCCAGACCTAATATCATACACGATATAAGCAGAGGTCTGATCTATTGTCCTGATTCTCTCTGATTTACGATCTGCCTCTGCTCTCGCGCTGACATTTATGGAGTTGTTTGGATATATGTGAGAAGGGTGTGATGGCATGGAATGAGTCACGCTGAGTTGAGTCTTTGTTTGCTCGTGAGATATTTGAAGGTTGTTGCCATGTTGTCTCTTTCGCGATTGCATGATGATCTCTTGATTAGTAGCTGACATATATGTGTACGAGGTCGCACGCTTGGTAGTTTTGCTGTGTATAGTGTTATGCGGAGTCTTGTGATGTGTCTGTTTGCTTCATCAGAGGCTAAGAGTTAATATGGTCCATCCTGTAAAGATTGGTCCGATAGGCGAGTCGGCGTGGGTGGGTGTTAGTGTTCTTAATTGGTGGTGTCATGGTTGATGTTAGGAGGTGAGGTTGGTGGAGTTGCGCTACTCTTGTGTTGTCGCTTTGACTATATGCCGTCTACTAGATGGTTGCTGTGGTGCGCTAGGTCGCATAGAATGTGGAGTAGGTGCTCGAGTATTTGTATCTTGGCTCGTTGTTCTTGTTATTGTGGTTGCTTCGGCTCGCTCGTCAATCGTAGATAGATAGGTCTGTAGTAGTTGTATGCTTATATTGTATGTGAGTTGTATGTGGAGATGCTTTCACTGTTGATCATGGATGTTGGATGTAGTATGTCATATTGTGAGGACGTTGCTTCATTTAGTCGTGGTGATGTGGTTTATAGTGAAGATGTGGTAGGTAGAGATTGATTTATTGGTATGCTAGTGGCTTGCTCTTTGTCAAGTTATTGTGAGGTATCACGCGTAGCATCATGTCTGGAGATTATGGTTCATGGGTTGTTATTGGTCGTGATTGTGTCTCACAGGATGATATGGGTAGATAATAGTCTTGATATTGCCATTTGTCTCGCACGTGATGCGTAGAAGAGTTTTAGTGGTTGAGTTAGAGCAGTGTCTAGGAGATAGATATTTATGTATAATTGTGATATCGCTCGATGGAGATGTAATAGGTATTCGTTGATTGGTTGTGGGTTGTGGTTAGGTTGTCCGTGGGTCGTGGATCTGCGGGTCAGGATAATATGATGTAGTAGGGATGGAATGGTGGTGTGTGCTCAGAACTATACGTGGAGTCAGTGTAGGGCTGACTAGCGGTTGTGGATGTGTGTCGAGATATTGTGTTATTGTGAGGTCTTTGTGTCGCCTTATGTTGTATGGAATGTTTGATTGTGCTTTTCCATCTGTATATTTTGGGTTGCGCTCTAGCTGTTGATATGTGGTGTAAGTGTTGGTGTCTTGGCAAGCGTACTCCTTGCAGTTTGTTGCTTGTGTGTGTAGTGTTGATGTTAGGTGGTGGATGAGCTTGTGTCGTATGCACGATGTGGTTCAGGTTGTCAGAAGTTAGTTATGGGTTGAGGCGTGGTTGTTGTAGTGGATGTATTTGTTATCGTTTGTTAGTCTCTGAATTCATGGTGTATGTTGTAGTGCTGATGAATGGTGTATTGTTTTGGTTCGGTTGGTGTCGTGGTATGTGTGAGAGTGAGAAGGTGGGTTTCGTGTGGGATTGTGGTTGATGAGTGTGAGTATGGCGTGGTTGTATTGATCTGATTTGGGTGTTTTGATGTTATAATGAGTTGCTAGGTAGGGTGCCACTTTGTGATGCCTTCATTTTATGTACGATATTTGCATTGTGTCATATATATGATATTTGTTATAAGCTTGTTTTTGGGTGGCTGGCTATCGTAAACTGTAAGTTTATAAGTCGTATTGATGGTGTTTTATGTGGGTTCACCTCTGTTCAATTGTTTGTTGTTGAAAATTGGTTGCCGCTAGAGCCGTGTTGTGGAGTTAGCAGCCGTGAGTTGGCTTCATAACCTCACTGTTTAGGGCCATTTTTTGCATGCCAATTGTTAGGCCCTAGTCTTTGCTTTGTTGTTTTGTGCCATGACTTGTTACTAGAAAAAAAATGCCCCCCCTTTTTTATTTTGGGGAAAGCTGTTTTTGCTTCTGTCGTTCATGCTCCATAGTGCATATTTGTTGTCTTTATTTGCTTGTTTATTTTTTTTTTTTATTTTGTCTTTTATGTTATGCTCTATTTTCTGTTGTTGTGTCCATATTTTTTTTTTTTGTGGTTTCCTTCTCTTTATTTTGTTTTTGTTTTTTTTTTCTTTCTTCTTGGATATTCTTTTATTTTCTATTTGTCTTATTGGTTTGGTTGTTTTTTCTCTGACCTTCATTTTTCCTTCTTGTGTTTGCTGTTTTTTACTTCTCTATATTATTTTTTTGTTCATATGTGCTGAATTTTTGTTTTTTTTTTTCTCTTTTTTCTATTGATTTCATATTTGCTATTTTTTTTTATATGCTTTATTTTTTTGTCATTTTGTGTATTTTTGTTCCTATTGCTCTTCGTTTTTTGTTGTTGTCCTCTGTTGTGTCATTTTTGCATTTTTTCTGAGGCTCATTCTTTCATTTTCTCTATATTCTCTATTCGTGCTTCTTCTTTCTTATGTGTAGTTTTGTGGCTGAGATCTTTTCTTCTCTCATTGTTTTTAGTTTATTTTATTTTATTTTTGTTTTTGTCTCTATTTCTTTTTCTTTTTTTTATTTTCTCTTTATAGATATATTAGGTTGATTTTGTGGTTGGCGTATTATGTTCGCCATTTTGCTATAATGTGTGCATTATTTTGTTCGTATTTTTTTGCTTTTCTGGATTTTTTTTTTTTTTGCTTTGTGTTCTTTCTGTTGTTGTTCACATTGCTCTCTATATTTGTTTTTTTGAGCTCAGTCTTTTATATTTGTTTCGTTTATGTTAGTTGTTGTCTCTCTTATTTTTGTTATTTGTTGTTTTTGTGGTTCTTTAGTTGATATATTCTTGGTGTATTGTGTCTGCCTTTATAATTATTCTTCTGATTTGTTTTGATGTTTTGATATGTTGATGAGTTCATTTCATTTTGTGGTTTTGATTGCTTAGTTTTGTCTTCTCTTCTTGTGTATTCTTTTTGTGACATTTTTTTGTGTCTCTTGTGTTTATTTTCGTGTCTCTTATGTTGTCATCTCTTGTTTATGTCTTTCTGTATGGTATCTTTCTTTATTATGTTTTTGTCTCATTTGTTTTTTGGCATGTTTTCTCTAATTTCTTTATCTTTTGTCCCTTTCTTTGTAGTATTTTGATGTTATTTGTATTTATTTTTGTTGTATTGTGTTTTTGATTGTGTTTGTTTTGTTTTTTTCTCTTTTTCTCTTTTTTTTGTGTGTTTATTTTTGGTGTTTTTGCTTTGCTCTATTTTTTGAATTATTTTTATTTATTGTTTTGTTCATCTATCTTTTTTGTATTTCTTTTGGTGTGTTCTCTTTATTCTTTATGTTCTTATTTGTGATTAATTGTCTTTGTTAGATTGTTTGGTTTCTCTCTTGTATGTATATCGAGTGCATTCATGTTGATTCTCTTTTTGAGTCTCTCCTCATTACCTAGATGATTGTGATCTCTATTTTGATAATTGTTTGTTGCATTTATATTTTGCCTTGTATTATTTGTTGCTCTGCATTTGTTCTTTTGTCTTTTTTTTTTTGCTTATCTCTCTCTTGTTTTTGTCTTGTTTTCTTATATTTTTTGCTGATTGTTTTTGCTTTTTTTTGCTCATTGGTTACTATTTCTCTTGTTGTTCTCTTGATCGTTGTCTCTTATTTGTTTTATATATTATTTATTTTTGTCTCTTTTTTGACCGTGAGTTGTTCTCTATTTATGTAATATCTCTATTATGCTAGTGTTCGTATTGTTGATTTCATATTCTTTGTTGTCTCTGGTTGCTTATTTTACTCTCTTATCATCTTGTTCTCTCTGTGGTGTCTTAATTTTTGTTGTATGTGCTTCTGTAGTTTCTCGGTTTTTTTGGTTACTCTCCTTCAGTTTGTTCTTTCTATTTGAATGTCTAGTTCCTTGTATAGTGTTGTTTTGTTTTTTGTGTGTTATTGGTTTCCATTTTTTTCAGTGTATTGGTTATGTGTGGTTCTTAGTGTAGGGATATGGAGTTTAAGGCACGAGTTAGGTTGTCAAGTTCTTGTTCTTTTATTGCATGTCTGTGGTCGCGTATTTTTTTCCCTGTTATTTGTGTTGTTTTTTTCTCTTGTTTTTCTTTTTTCTTTTAGTATTTTATGTTTTTATATTTTGTTATCATTAATTTGTTATATTTAATTTTTGTATTTTATATTTTTTTTTAATTTCTATTGTGCTTTGTCTGTTTATGTTTAAATTTTTTATATTTTGTTTTTGTTTTATTATTTTATTTTGTGTCCTTTTTTCTTTTCTTGTAGTGTATGGTTGTGTTTTTTGTTTTGTTTTTCTTGTGTTATTTATTAGATGTTTGTTGTTTTTGTTGTGCGTGTGTTTGATTGTCTTTTTATATTGTTTTTCTATAATCTTTTTCTTTGTCTCGACTGTTGTCTTGTTTTCTCTTTTCTCTCTTTTTTGTTATTTTATTACTCTCCTTGTTTTCTTTATTTGTTATTGTTTTATGTATTTTTTATGTTGTTTGCTACTATTTATTTTTTTAGCTTATTATCGCTCTCTTATATTTTTCTTATGCTATTTTTTGCGTTGCATTCATATGCTATTTGTGTTTGATTCTATTTGCTCTCATTCTTGTTGTGCTTTCTTTGGTATGCTGATTTTTTTTTGCTTGATTACTATAATATCTGTATTGTTTTATTGCTTTTTTTATTCTTCTCTAATAATTTTTTATTATTACTTGTGTTCATTCTAATTTGATGTTTGATTGTTCTTTCATCTCATTTGTTTCTCATGTTTAGTGTTTTATTTGTTTCTTTCTGTTTAGCCTTACTTTTTATTGTTATTTTTTTTGTCATCTTTTGCTATGTTGTTGTCTCTTATTTATGTCCTTATTTTTTATTTATCATGAATCTTATGGTATCATATGTCTATTGTTTTTTGAATATTATATGTTTTTTTGTTTGTTATTTTTTTATTTTTTTGTGTCCACGGTAATGTTTATTCTTTAGTTGTTTTAATTGTTTTCTTTTTTATTGTTCTTTTTAGCATATTCTTGTCATTTGTCGGTGTTGATGTTTGTTTTGCTCTTTATTTGTTATTCTCTTTTTCTTTTTTTTTGTATTGTGATTTATTCCCATGATTTTGTTTCTTCTTATGCTTTGTTTTGTGTTATTTTATTTATTTGTTTCTTTGATGCTTTTGTTGGTGTATTTGTGGAGGTTTTGTATTATTTACTCTTTAAATTTTTTTGTGGTAATTTTATTTTGTTTTATGTCTTATGTTATAT
>NW_021024560.1:10133-37340 GCF_004153795.1 Camellia sinensis
ACATGCATGGAAATGGGACTGAAATAGCATGTAGGATGATTCCAAATCATCAAAACAATGCAAAGATGGCATGCTACACATGCACACGTAACGGAAAGTTGCCCCTTGTTTGGGATGGTGCCGCAGCAATCCGCAGACAGTCTTCATTGGCGGTGGTCGAGCTCTTGGATACTGCGATGACGAAGACGGTCACAACAAATATATGGACACAGTCGCCTTTGGAGGGCGTTGGCCACTGGACTTTGAAGTCGAAACCATTGCATGGACTGGGACGCTTATGAAAGCGTTGGGGGCTGGACTTCATGATGAAGTTGCCTACGTATCCCAAACATGGGAATCAAGCCTTACGTAGTTCCGGTTAAGGTCCACTCGGGTATTTTAACCTTCACTTTGTTTGGCTCTTACTTTTGCCAAGGCGCCCAATGCGGGTTTTCGACCTTGCGAGCTTCTTTTCATTTTCTATTTTTTCTTTTTCATTCTTCTTTTTCTTTTCTTTCTTTTTTTTCTTTCTTTTTTTTCTTTTCTTTTCTTCTCTTTTCTTTTGTATTTTTCTCTTGCTCTAACTTTTGCCTGGGCCGCCCTTCCGGGTTTTCGGCCCAGCGAGCCTCTCAAAGGGTAAAAGTGTAGCAAGTCCATGCCAAATGGTTTTTTGAAATTGAAGCCTCTCTGTGTCCAGGAGAACGGCTGTTGCACTGATTTGCGGAGAATCCATCAGGGTTACTCTACGAGCTTCTTCCGGCGAGATCTACTCCTTCTGATTTGGCCTTGATGCTTCTTGATCGAAGGCTACCTCAGAATTGGCCATACAGACCTTGCATGATGTTTGACCGTTGAACTCTCTGAATGTTCTGAACGGGTTCAAAGTTGGAAAGCGAACGGGTTGAATCTTGAGGCTGAGAGCGATCCTAGGCTGCGCGACCTCAAGAGGGATTCCACACAGGTCTTCACAAGGCCGCGTAAAATATTTGTTTTTTGAAAGTTTTTTAAGAAAGCGACAAATTGCTCACGCCGAAGATAGTGTAGAACCAATCTGGATCAGGCCAGGATCCTTCTCAGTACTCACGCCGACAAGCATGATTTCATTCATAAAAAGGCTTAGCACGCCTCTCTTTCTCTCAAAATGATCAAAATTTTGCAAAACCCGAGGAATTCCTTCCTCTTCGTTTTCATCACCGCAGTGTTCAAAAGTTTGTTTTTTGAAAAACTTAGGTTAATGCAATGAGTTTGGGCACACAAGAGAGCAGGCAGGATGTACTGTCAGCCCAATCAAATTCTCTGGCACTTATGCTGAAAGCAAGCATGGAGTTTGAGATAGCAACAGCTGTTTTGATCGGCTTTGTTGGTGCAACTGGCCCCTCGGTAGAAACAGACTCAAAACAAAAACAGGTAATAATTACAAAACAAAATGGTGTTCGGGACAACAACCCCAGAATCACCAGGTATTATATACAACGGGGACTGACTCGATACAACCAGACAGACCCTTAAGCAAAAAAAAAAAGAAAAGAAAAAGACTGACTCAAAACAAAGAGACAGACTCAAAACAAAAGACCGACTCGATATCCAAGCCAGGATTTACAAAACTCAGTTTCACCGATGCTCAAAAATGCGTGCCAGGCGCTTCATCAAAAATGTACCAAACGTTGCCTGCAGGCGGTTGACTTTACATACTCGCAGTATCTGAGCCCTCGAAATCCAACAACTGAGTGGTGACGGGCTTGCCTGAGGTAGGTGGTAGGATAACCTTGTCATCAATCAAATCCTGCACTTCATGACGAAGGCGGGAACATCCATCGGTACTGTGACCGGACTGTTGATGGTACGCGCAGTACAAGGTAGCATCATGAGTGGCGGGGAGATTCTTCGGGAGTGGCCGGGGCTCCAAAGGCTTAAGATGCCCATTCTTCGCCAATATTAGCAATGCCCTAGACAAAGGCATGTGGAGGTCATGAAAAACCCTGCGCCCTCGGGGCAGGTACTTTGCAGTTTGAGGATTCTTGCCAGATGCACTGGCGAAAGGATCGGCTGGCGCCGCCTTGGCTTTTTGAACCTTCCCCGATGCAGGGTTGGGAGCTACAGGAACTGTCTGGGCATGACGGGGCCCATCCTGATTTTCTGCCTGGCTTGAACCACCTTTGACTGGAGCGGGGAAAGCATCATCTACAGCTTTGGTCGCTATTGCAGATGTTTGTTGCTTGTTCATCCCTCTCCTGGGCATGACGGGGCCCATCCCGGTTTTCTGTCTGCCTTGAACTGCCTTTGATTGGAGCGGGGAAAGCATCATCTACAGCTTTGGTCGCTATTGCAGATGTTTGTTGCTTGTTCATCCCTTTGGCCTTCAGAGCCTCGACTGCCCACAGCAATTGTTCAATAGGGTCGGCGTCTATCTTTGCCTTATCTTTTCCCCTGGCCTCAGCCTGATCAAGGGTCTGGGTTGGTGCTGGCATGTCGTGGCTATAGCCGGAAGCCACCTCCGGCTGGTTGAGCTCTATCACAATCCGCCCCAGTAGCGGGGGCTCCTGTGGTACAAAATTCCCGGCGTACGGCGCCGCTGGCGGTGAAGCCGACATTCCATAGGCGAGGTCTGCCACAGACCTTTGGAGATCGCCTATCATCCCCATCAATTCGAAGGTGGTGGGCTCACGAGCCTGATATAACTGGGGAGCCCAGACTGGGTGTACAACGGGCATCCTGGGCGGGTGTGACACACTAATGTTGGCCTCATTCTGCGGAGTGGTTCCCTGCTCCGATACAGCCGTCATAACCACAATTTCTTCTGAACTTGGCGCCGCCATAAATCCTGCCTCAGCAAAAAGGGGACACTGGCTATTCTGTTTCAACTCTGCAACTCTCTAAACTGAAAGAAAAACAGACAGCATTTCAGCCCAAACTGATCGAACACGGGTGTAGCCAAACAACTGTACCCTACTGCTGATCACTGTTCCCAAATTTCAGTTCCCAAAATACTGAATCTGATACCCGTGGATAACTGATTCCCACAACTGATACTGGTACTGGTGTCTTCAGGTTTGATACTCAAACTTGCAAACTGTCATGTGCGTTCCTGTAGAGTAACACTCTAAAAGCACATAGCAAGTAAAGAGAGCTCAATCTCACCCCTATGTTGGGGTAGGGTTTCCCTGTCCTATTTTGTCAGGAACTAGGGTTTCACTACACACACAACGGTTTCAAACAACTATCGGTGATTATCTATTAGTGGCCATTGTTTATTGGTTTCATTTGGAAACTTCTCTTGTTTAGACTCTTTGCAGCAGAACATATATAGTTAATGATTTTTTGATGATTGATTGTGTGATCCTCATGTGACTCGATATGAGGGCGGTTTTGAGCCATCTCTGCCAAGAGTGATTGGGGAGTCACTGCTTTGGGGAATAGTGGTTCGATAACCAACCGAGTTAGAGACTGGGAGATAAGCGGGAGGATAGCTATCGGTTCCGGTTGCTTCTTGTCTTCATGTGACCCATCCTAATTGGTCGTATTGCCACGCCTGACATGGAGTGAGGGGCACACTGCCGTGGGGTTTGAGGCTTGTGATCTACCAAGGGAGGGACTGGGGGATGTGATGATTGATCTCATGATTTTGTTGGCTGTGTTTTGGTTTGTTGCTGAGGGGCTATTGTAGGTTCACTTCAACTCCCTAGACCGTGGATTATGGTTTTTTGATCGTGCTAGCTTCATGTGACTCTGCCGGGACTTCTCATGGGGTATATTTTATCCTCCGTCATGGCTTTGGTTAAGTGGCTTGGATGTCACGGCTGTGAGGAGTGGGATGCTTATTGGATTCCATGTGTTATCTACAGTCGAGACTGGGGGCATATGGGGTTGACTATCATCTTTGACTTGGCTTGTGGGTTGTTGTTTTGTCAGTGTATTTGTTATGTTTTATTAGCTCTATGGTGTTATTTGTGTATATCTTTGCCCATATATCCACCTCAAGTTTCTATCTATTATCTCTGATGGTAGGGGTTACTTGAGGACAAAAAGGGTATATGGGCATAGTTGGGGTTTTTTTTTTTTTTGTGTTTTTTTGTTGTTCTTGTTTGTTCCCCCTTTTTGGGGGGTTGCAGTGGTTGTTTATGTTGGTTATACTTGTTTTTTATTTGCTGTTGGGCGTGCTTAGGGTATGCCCCTTGTAAACTTGTATATTTCATTGTCTTTATTTTATGACTTACTTACCCAAAAAAAAAATTAGTTAGTGGAACAGAAGAGAGAATGATGGAGAAAGGAAAACCCAACTTGCCGTTATGGGTTAGAGAGAGAAGCTCTGACATCTCTCTAGAAAACCCTTGTTTTCTAGGGTTCAATATCTCATTGATTTACGATGTCCGGAGTTAATGCTATCCCTAATGAGTTAAATGCAAAAGTTAATGATCCCATCTGTTCAGTAGGATCAGGCATCGATAAAGATAGTATTCATTTGGGAGATTCTGAGTTGGAAACACAAAGAACATCTGTGTTCAAAGCCATGGATACGTCTGCAGCAAAAATGGTCAGTTCACCCTCTCTTAGTGGGAATATTGTAGCTAGCGCAGAGCATGGAGTTGCAGTGGAGTATACATCGGGGTTGAGGAACTCAGATCTGTTGGGTACATGTGTAACAGGGCAAATCGATTTGGCTGCGAAGGCTCGAGAGCGATTTGAAGGGATCGAAGGGGTAGATCGAACCGTGATTACGCAGATCGGTGTTGATGAGGTTACTCAGGGTAATACAGATCGTTTGGAAAAGCTTAAAGCCCCAATGATCTTAGCTTCAGAGAAGGAAGGTGGAGAGGTCTTTCCTTCGACTCCGATGGGTCAGACCTCTAACCCTAGATGGTCAGAAAGTGTTGACAACGAAGACTACAGATTTCAAAATCTTCCTGATAGCCTTGATGTTGCTAGAATCAGAGGTGAAGGGAGGAGTCGTCCAACTCTCGATGTCTTGTCTGTGGGTAATGATTCGGAAGCTGTGAATGTTCCCAACCAGTCTGGTGGTCGAGGAAGGGGCGGAGGAAGTTACCGAGGGGCGAGAGGGGGTCGAGGGGGAAATGGAGGCAGGAGCTCCTCTGATGTTATGGGGCCTAATCAGCCTCAGCAGAGATCTTGGGCCAACGTGGCTGCGGCACCAACGCGATCTAATATCAAACTAAGGTATATTCCCCCTACTCAGATTGATGATGCTGTTGTGGTTAATATGCCTCGGAGATCAGATCCTCTGGAGAAATGGGACTCATGTTTGGTAGGCTATTTCATAGATAAGGGTGTAGGTTACAACTACCTTCGTAACAGTGCCTTTGGGTTGTGGAAAAACAAAGGCCTTAAGGAAGTTTTAACCAACGGGGATGGTTTTATGTTCTTTATTTTTGATTCCCCGGAATGTTGCAGAGAGGTGCTTGAAGAGGGGCCTTGGTATATTGGTGGTTATTTACTCATCCTAAAACAATGGAAAAGGATGATGAAGCTAGCCAAGGAAAAATCCACCAAGATTCCGATTTGGGTTAAGTTTTTTAACATCCCACTGGAGTACTGGGACCCGGATGGGCTTAGTAGGATTGCTAGTGCTATTGGCAGTCCTCTTTGTATGGACCAACTCACAGCTAGAGGGTCCAGGGTGGCTTTTGCAAGGGTGTGTATTGAGATAGAGGCTACTGCCAAACTTCCTACCTATTTCCAGATTCGCTGTGATGATGAAGCAGTCCTGATCCGTGTTGAATACCAAGGCTTGCCTTCCATTTGCCAACACTGCCAAATTTTTGGTCACGATACTCAGAAGTGTGTATCTAAACAGGTGGCGCACCTAATTGCTCTCCAAAAGAACTCTGAGGAAGCTGTTGAGGTGCCGGAAGAAGAATGGACTACTGTCCAAGCCAAAGGGAAGAGGAAAGTGGGGGATCCGAATCCTGAAAGTGTGGATGCTCCCAGTCTGGTGCCTGATGTTCCAACTACAACCATTCCAGTAGTGGAAAATCCTATCCCAACAGTGGCAGTGAGCTCATCAGAGGAGGAGTTAGAGACGCCAGTGAAGGAAGCTAAAATGTTTCATAATAGTGTTATGGAATTGACTAAGACGGTGCTCCCACAGGCTGCAGGACTCTTGGAGGCAGTGATTGCTGATACCATGCCAGCTACGGTGCGTTCATCAGGGGCTACTCAAGTCCCAAAAACTCAGCATGTTCAAGGTAGCAAATCCTCTGGCAAAAGTCAGAGGAAAAAGAAGAAGTAACTGCTGTTTCAGTTGGTTGTGGGATGTACTTTTTGTTTTTGTTTCCAATGACTTTTAAAATTGCTTCTTGGAATGTTAGAGGGTTGAATGATCCTTCTAAACATAAAGATCTTAAAAAATTTGTGCTTAATGAAGATATCCAAGTCATTGGTGTTTTGGAGACCAAAATTAGCAAACATAATGAAAATAAGATTTTTAATAACTGTTTTGAAAATTGGTCCTTTTTGTCTAACTCCCAACCAACTGAATCTGGTAGGGTGTGGGTGTGTTGGAACAGTGAAACTTGTGATGTCAAACTGTGCTCGATGTCTAACCAACACATCTTTTGTGAAGTTCTGCTTCGTGCCACTAAAGCCAGTATTTTTGCAACATTTGTTTATGCTGATAATAAACATACTGTGAGGAAAACATTTTTTGAAAGAATGGTTCACATCTCCCATGTAAAGTCCAATTCCCCTTGTGTTTTCCTGGGTGATTTCAATGCCATAAGATATCGTCAGGAAAAAGTAGGGGGCTCTTTGGTTTGGTCTAATGAGAATGAAGAATTTAACACATATATTAACTCATCTGAATTGACTGACCTCTCTTATGGTGGTTGTCAATTTACGTGGGCTAATAAAAGAGTTGATGGTGACTATATTGCTACTAAAATTGATAGGGTGTTAATTAATGAGGACTGGCTGGTCCTATACCCTGAGTCTAGTGCTTCTTTTCTACCATCTGGAATTTCTGACCACTCTCCTGCTATTGTTAATATTAGTGAGACCAAAACCTCTTTTAAAAAACCTTTCAAATACTTTGACTTTTGGTCTAAGCATCCTGATTTTCTGAATTGTGTGTCTACTACCTGGGATCAATTTATTAGAGGTGTTCCGATGTTTAGGGTCTGTCAAAAGCTAAAACAGCTTAAAACAGCCCTCAAGCTGTTGAATAAAAAGGATTACAGTGACATTTCTGTTAGAGTTCAAGTTTCGAAAGCTATTCTGGAATCAATCCAGATCAAGCTTGATAAAGATCCTCTGAATTGTGGCCTCCAGATTCAGGAGAGGGAGGAGTATAAGAAGTATCTGGGCCTTAGCAAGGTGGAGGAGAGTCTTGCTCTTCAAAAATCCAGGATTCAATGGCTTAATTTGGGGGACAGGAATAGTAGCTTCTTCTTTAGGTCGGTGAGGAGTAATACTAATAGGGGTAAAATCTTGAGTGTTGAGTTGGGGGATGGTGATAGAATTACGGAGAT
This sequence comes from Camellia sinensis, assembly GCF_004153795.1. Classification (NCBI taxonomy): domain Eukaryota; kingdom Viridiplantae; phylum Streptophyta; class Magnoliopsida; order Ericales; family Theaceae; genus Camellia; species Camellia sinensis. The sequence continues at coordinate 17,594 of NW_021024560.1, forward strand.
CAGTGACATTCACACTGCTTTCGTTCAGTTTTATACCAACCTCTTTGGCTCTCCCTTTGCGGACCAGTATAATGGCTTTGATAGGATCAATTCTTTGGTGAAAACTAAAGTTTCTGTGTCTCAGTATGCTATGCTTGCTATGCCTATTTCTGATGCTGAGATTAAGGATGTTTTTTGGTCCCTCAAGCCCAATAAGGCCCCGGGTCCTGACAGTTATTTGGTGGGTTTTTTCAAGAGCTCGTGGCATATAGTGGGTAAGGAGGTCACCCTTGCTATAAGATCCTTCTTTGAAGCTGGTAAACTTCTCTCTGAGGTGAATAGTACGATTATAGCTCTTATTCCTAAAATCCCTAACCCCATGAAGGTTGGGGACTATAGGCCTATCTCCTGTTGTAACACCATCTACAAGTGCATAGCCAAGATCATTGCCAATGGAGTTAAGATTGTCCTTCCGGATCTTGTTGATCCTGTGCAATCAGCTTTTGTCCAGGGTAGACGGATCTCGGATAACATCTTTTTGTCTCAGGAGATAATGAGGGGTTATCATAGAAATTCTAAAATTCCTAAGTGTGCTATGAAAGTGGATATTATGAAAGCTTATGATAATGTTAGGTGGGAGTTTATTCTTGACATCTTGTCGGCTATGAACTTTTCCCATTGTATGATTATGTGGATCAAGGCTTGTATGACGAGTCCTTCTTTCTCGATCTGCATTAATGGTAGTCTTCATGGGTATTTCAAAGGGGCTAGAGGGCTTAGACAAGGGGATCCGATGTCCCCTTACTTGTTTGTTTTGGCTATGGAAATCCTAGCTAGAATTTTGGCTGAAAAAGCGTGTGATCCCCTATTTAAGTTTCATTGGAGGTGCGATAAAACCAAGATTGTCAATCTATGCTTTGCAGATGATCTTATGATCTTCAGTAAAGGTGATACTGGCACTGTCAACCTTATCATGCAAGGCTTAGAGGAGTTTAGATTGTTGTCTGGTCTCACCCCTAGTCCTAGTAAGAGTAATATATTCTTCTCGGGGTGTAATAGTGAGCTTAAAAATGACATTCTTAGAATTTCCAAGTTTACTGAGGGCACTCTTCCGGTGAAATACTTGGGTGTGCCCTTGATCACTACGAAGCTTAAGGCTATACTGATTGTCAAATTCTGATTGAGAGTATCACCAAGAGGATTAAGAGCTGGACCAATAAACTTCTTTCTTATGCGGGTAGAGCTCAAATTATCCAGACTATCCTTTTTTCTATGCAAGTCTATTGGTCTTCTCTTTTTATCCTCCCAAAAAAGGTGATTAGAGAGATTGATAAAATTTTGAGATCTTTTCTTTGGTCCGGTGTTGAGTTGAAGATGCATAGTGCTGAAATCACTTGGAATATTGTTTACGCCTAAAGGTGAAGGGGGCTTAGGGTTTAAGGAGATGGGGGTCTGGAACAGGGCGGCTATCACCAAGCATGTTTGGTTCTTGTTCTCTGGAGGGGAAGGGTCTATTTGGTGCCAATGGGTTAAGTCCTACTTACTTAGGGGTAAGAGCTTTTGGCATGTTAAGATGCCTAGTGACCCCTCATGGGTCTGGAGGAAAATTCTGTCTCTTAGGAAAAATATCTTCCCTCTTATCAAGTTCAATATTGGTAATGGGGAGAAGGTGTTTCTGTGGTTTGATAATTGGCATCCTTTGGGTTCTTTATGGGATAGGTTTGGGCATAGGATTTTGTATGACACAGGTCTTCCTGTCAATTCCAAAGTTAGTGCTGTCATATCTAATAATGATTGGAAGTGGCCTATTGATAACTCTTGGGAGATCAAGGAGTGGATTTCCTTTACTCCTCTTGCTCTTAAACCTAATAGGGATAGCCAGGATTGTCCTATCTGGAACCTAGCTGCGGATGGTAATTTTACTATACAATCTGCTTGGGATTGTTGGAGGGATAAGGGTATTAAAGTGCCTTGGGCTAATCTTGTTTGGGGGCCTCCTTTCATTCCTAGGGTCAATTTTGTGGTCTGGATGGCTATTCATGAGAGATTAAACACGAGGGATAGGCTGCATCTGTTCGGCCTTGTTTCTAATCCTACTTGCCCCCTTTGCCATGGTCCTGAGGAGAATCACTCTCATTTGTTTTTCAGGTGTGTGTATTCCTCTAGGATCTGGGGAGCCATTTAGGTCAAGTGTAACAGTAGCTGGCCCCAATTATCCTGGCTGGAGTATGTGGTCTATGCTACTAAGTCCACCAAAGGTAAAACTTTGAAGTTTGCTCTTATGAAACTCTCCTTTCTTTGCACTGTCTACCAGATTTGGATAGAAAGGAATAGGAGAATCTTTAGCAAGGAGTTTAAAACTGATAAAATTGTGACTAATCTCATTGTCCAGATGGTTAGAGGTAGGATGCTTTCTATGCATAATCTGGCTAACTCTGCAGGTGATGCATGGTATTTGTCACAATGGAATTTACCTACAGCAATTATGAAGTAGCCCCAGGACAACAATGCTGGGAGCAGATTGAGTGGGGATAGTGTACCTATATTGAGGGTTGAGTGAGGGTGAGCAAATATTGTGGGTTTTCTAATTGGTTACTCTTTTGCAGACTTATATCATGGATGCTTGTTCCAACTTGATGATGACTTTCTACTCTCTAGGATGTTCGGATAATGTCATATGTGGGCCAAGTGAAGTGAGCCAAAATAATTTAATCCTACATTGTGGGTTGAGGGATGTGAGACTGCTCACTACTTTATTTCTAACTGTTATTATATATTATAATTTTTATGTGCAGGTTAAGGATGCTCCTTTATATAGCAAAACAGTTGAGATCATGAGTGAGTTGGAGAGATGTGGGCCTAGTGAAGTGAGAATATATACTGTGTGGAGTGTTGTTCTTAGATGTGGGCCGAGTGATGGGAGGTCTCATATTCTAAGTATAATTTTCCTTCTTCTCTATGATGCCTCATGTAATATTGGCACTTACTATCTACTTCTCTATGGGCAGGTTAAGCAGAAACCTATATGGTGGGATTGTTACTGGCAGTTTCTTTCGGATTGTTATTGGGGTTGTTATTGGGCTATGGCTGCAAGTTGCATGATGTTGGTGAATGCTCTTGGGCGTTGGCAGCAATCTGTGCCTGGTTACTACTTTACTGTTGCCTGGTAGTGTGGAGGTGGATGCAACCATCGCCCCTCTTTGACGTTGTATTTTGTGTGGAGATGCTCTTCGGTGATGGCAGCAAGCTGCGCCTTGCCTAGGCATTTCAGTGGGTTCATAAGCTGTTTTCAATTCTGGTTGTATATATACCCGTATGGTGTGTTTGTAATTATTGTATATCATAATTCTGTCCCCTTTTTGGGCTGTTTTTGTTTATTAGTTCTGGCCATGTTTGAGACTAAGAACTGGGCTGGTTTTTTGGTATTTCACGTTGGACTTTGTATTATTCCAGTTCGGTGCGACCGTTGGGCTGGTGTAGTATTTGTGCAAGACCCCTATCTGACGTGGGGACATGGTTCTTGAACAAGTATTATGTACTGCATAGTTGTCATGGCTGCGTGAGCTCCCAGTTTATTATTGATGGTAGGGTTTTTGTTTGGTGGCAGGAGTCCCTTTTAGTCTTTTCAGTTTGGGCGTTGTCGTTGTAATTTGTGCTAGGGCCTGGGGGATGCCCCTTGTATTCGTGTAAATTTTTCTGTTTTATTTATTTCTTATTCACCCCAAAAAAAAAAAGAAACTGATAGCTGCCAAAGCTAATTAGTTTCTGCAATAAAAGAGTGAAGGTTCTAGAAGGACGGAGGGGGTTAGAGAAAATCTTTCTTCCTTTGTGGTGGAAGAGAAAGTTTGGGCAAAGAAAGGGAAATATGATGCGAATTGAAATTCAACTTTTTGGACTTGAGAATTGAACACTTAGGTGATTTAGAAAACATTAAATGAGTTGCTTAGGTAAAGGTAATATCGTTAAGCTACCATTAGTCCGTATATTCTCTTTCTCGGAGGCCAAGAAAGATTAGTTGGAGGTAAACTTAGCCACCTAAGCCAATAATACTAATAGTTGCCTATGCTAATTGGTTTGTAGAAGAAAAGAGAGAAGGTTGGAGATGGACGGAGAGAGTCAGGGAAAAAACAGGAAGTTAGAGAGACGATAGGGAATTAGGAAGAAAATTAAAGGAAATTCAAATTCATCTGTTTGGACTTGAGAACTGAACACTTAGGTGATTTAGAAAACATGAAATGAGTTGCTTAAGTTAAACTAATATCGTTAAGCTACAATTACCTCATAAATTCTCAGTCTTGTAGGCTAATCAATATTAGTTTGCTTGAAGCTTGGCCTCATAAGATAATGACTAAGCTAATTTGTTCCAACAACAAAAGAGAGAACATTCTAGAAGGACGGACGGAGAGAGTTAGAGAGAATCTTTCTTCCTGAGTGGTAGAGGAGATAGTTAGAGAAAGGAAATGGAAATATGATGAAAAGTAAGGCGAACTTCGATTCATCCTTTTGGACTTGGGAATTGAGCACTTAGGTGATTTAGAAAACATTAAATGATTAGCTTAGGTAAAAGTAATATCGTTAAGCTACAATTACTCCATATATTCTCTTTCCTGGAGGCTAAGAAAGATTTGTTTGAGTTAAACTTGGCCACCTAAGCTAATGATACTAATAGTTGCCAAAGCTAATTAGTTCCTAGAGCAAAAGGGAGAATGTTAGAGAAGGACGGAGAAGGCAAGAGGAAAAAGAGAAAGCTAGGGAAATGAAAGGGAATTGGGATGAAAATTAACGGGAATTCAAATTCGTTTGTTTGGGCTCGAGAACTGAACACTTAGGTGATATAGAAAACATGAAATGAGTTGCTTAAGTTAAACTAATATCGTTAAGCTACAGTTACTCTGTAAACTCTCTTTCTTGGAGGCTAATCAAGATTAGTTTGCATGAAACTTGGCCTCTTCAGATAATGACTAAGCTAACTTGTTCCTACAATAAAAGAGAGAACGTTCTAGAAGGACGGACAGAGTTAGAGAGAATCTTTGTTCTTGAGTGGTAGAGGAGAAAATTAGGGAAAAGAAATGGAAATACGAAGAAAAATAAGGCGAATTCAAATTCATCTTTTTGGACTTGAGAATTGAGCACTTAGCTGATTTAGAAAACATTAAATGAGTTGCTTAGGTAAAAGTAATATCGTTAAGCTACAATTACTCCGTATATTCTCTTTCTTGGAGGCTAAGAAAGATTAGTTTGACCTAAACTTGGCCACCTAAGCTAATGATACTAATAATTGCCTAAGCTAATTAGTTCCTAGAGCAAAATGGAGAAGGTTAGAGAAGGACAGAGAGAGCAAGATGAAAAAGAGAAAGCTAGGGAAATGAAAGGGAATTGGGATCAAAATTAACGGGAATTCAAATTCGTCCGTTTGGGCTTTAGAACTGAACACTTAGGTGATTTAGAAAACATGAAATGAGTTGCTTAAGTTAAACTAATATCGTTACGCTACAGTTATTCCGTAAACTCTCTTTCTTGGAGGCCAATCAAGATTAGTTTGCATGAAACTTGGCCTCTTAAGATAATGACTAAGCTAACTTGTTCCTACAATAAAAGAGAGAACGTTCTAGAAGAACGGAGAGAGTTAGAGAGAATCTTCGTTCCTGAGTGGTAGAGGAGAAAGTTAGAGAAAAGAAATGGAAATACGAAGAAAATTAAGGCGAATTGAAATTAATCTTTTTGGACTTGAGAATTGAGCACTTAGGTAATTTAGAAAACATTAAATGAGTTTCTTAAACAAAAGAAATGTCGTTAAGCTACAATTGCACCGTATATTCTCTTTCTTGGAGGCTAAGAAAGATTAGTTTGAGTTAAACTTGGCCGCTTAGGCTAATGAAACTAATAGTTGCCTAAGCTAGTTTATTCCTAGAACAAAAGAGAGAGGGTCGGAGAAGGACGGAGAGAGTTAGAGGAAAACATTTTTCTTGAGTCGTAGGAGAGAAAGTTAGAGAAAAGTAAGTGAATTTGGATACAAATTAAGGGGAATTCAAGTTCATCCTCTTGGACATGAGAATTGAACACTTAGGTGATTTAGAAAACTTTGAATGAGATGCTTAAGTTGGACTAATACGGTTTTGCACAATCACTAAGTAAAATCTCTTTTCTGGAGGCTTCGCAAGGTTAGTTCGAGTTAAACTTGACCACTTAAGCTAATGAAACTATTCGTTGCCTAAGCTAATTAGTTCCTAGAAAAAAAGAGAGAGGGGCGAAGAGAGTTAAAGAGAAACTTTCTTCCTGAGAACTAGAAGAGATAGTTGGGGAAAAGGGAGGTAAATAGAATGAAACTTACAGGGAATTGAAATTCATCGATTTGGATATGAGAATTGAAAACACTTATGTGATTTAGATAACATGAAACGAGTTGCTTAAGTTAAACTATTAACGATAAGCTACGATTATTCCGTAAATTACCTTTCTTGGAGGCTAAGCAAGATTAGTTTGAGTGAAACTTGGCCTCTTAAGCCAATGAAACTGATAGCTGCCTAAGCTAATTAGTTTCTGCAATAAAAGAGCGAATGTTCTAGAAGGACGGGGGGAGTTAGAGAAAATCTTTCTTCCTTGGTGGTGGAAAAGAAAGTTTGGGCAAAGAAAGGGAAATATGATGCGAATTGAAATTGGACCTTTTGGACTTGAGAATTGAACACTTAGGTGATTTAGAAAACAATAAATGAGTTGCTTAGGTAAAGGTAATATCATTAAGCTAACATTACTCCGTATATTCTCTTTCATGGATGCTAAGAACGATTTGTTGGAGGTAAACTTAGCCGACTAAGTCATTGATACTAATAGTTGCCTATGCTAACTGGTTTGTAGAAGAAAAGAGAGAAGGTTTGAAAAGGACGGAGAGAGTTATGAAAAAAATTGGAAGTTAGAGAGACGATAGGGAATTAGGAAGAAAATTAAAGGAAATTCAAATTCATCCGTTTGGACTTGAGAACTAAACACTTAGGTGATTTAGAAAACATGAAATAAGTCGCTTAAGTTAAACTAATATCGTTAAGCCGCAATTACCCCGTAAATTCTCAGTCTTGTAGGCAAATCAAGATTAGTTTGCGTGAAGCTTGGCCTCTTAAGACAATGACTAAGCTAATTTGTAACTACAATAAAAGAGAGAACGTTCTAGAAGGACAGACGGAGAGAGTTAGAGAGAATCTTTCTTCCTGAGTGGTAGGGGAGAAAGTTAGAGAAAGGAAATGGAAATACGATGAAAAGTAAGGCGAATTCAGATTCATCCTTTTGGACTTGGGAATTGAGAACTTAGGTGATTTAGAAAAGATTAAATGAGTTGCTTAGGTAAAAGTAATATCGTTAAGCTACAATTACTCCGTATATTCTCTTTCTTGGAGGCTAAGAAAGAATAGTTTGAGCTAAACTTGGCCACCTAAGCTAATGATACTAATAGTTGCCTAAGCTAATTAGTTCCTAGAGCAAAAGGGAGAAGGTTAGAGAAGGACGGAGAGGGCAAGAGGAAAAAGAGAAAGCTAGGGAAATGAAAGGGAATTGGGATGAAAATTAACGGGAATTCAAATTCGTCTGTTTGGGCTTGAGAACTAAACACTTAGGTGATTTAGAAAACATGAAATGAGTTGCTTAAGTTAAACTAATATCGTTAAGCTACAGTTACTCCGTAAACTCTCTTTCTTGGAGGCTAATCAAGATTAGTTTGCATGAAACTTGGCCTCTTAAGATAATGACTAAGCTAACTTGTTCCTACAATGAAAGAGAGAACGTCCTAGAAGGACGGAGAGAGTTAGAGAGAATCTTTGTTCTTGAGTGGTAGAGGAGAAAGTTAGGGAAAAGAAATGGAAATACGAAGAAAATTAAGGTGAATTCAAATTCATCTTTTTGAACTTGAGAATTGAGCACTTAGCTAATTTAGAAAACATTAAATGAGTTGCTTAAGCAAAAGAAATGTCGTTAAGCTACAATTGCAGCATATATTCTCTTTCTTGGAGGCTAAGAAAGATTAGTTTGAGTTAAACTTGGCCGCTTAGGCTAATGAAACTAATAGTTGCCTAAGCTAGTTTTTTCCTATAACAAAAGAGAGAGGGTTAGAGAAGGACAGGGAGAGTTAGAGGAAAACTTTCTTCTTGAGTAGTAGGAGAGCAAGTTATAGAAAAGAAAGGGATTTCGGATGCAAATTAAAGGGAATTCAAGTTCATCCTCTTGGACTTGAGAATTGAACACTTAGGTGATTTAGAAAACTTTAAATGAGATGCTTAAGTTTGACTAATATGGTTTTGCACAATGACTAAGTGAAATCTCTTTTCTAGTGGCTTAGAAAGATTAGTTCGAGTTAAACTTGGCCACTTAAGCTAATGAAACTGTTCGTTGCCTAAGCTAATTAGTTCCTAGAAAAAAAGAGAGAGGAGCGGAGAGAGTTAGAGAGAAACTTTCTCCCTGAGAACTAGAATAGATAGTTGGGGAAAAGGGAGGTAGATAGAATGAAACTTACAGGGAATTGAAATTCATCGATTTGGATATGAGAATTGAACACTTTGGTGATTTAGATAACATGAAACGAGTTGCTTAAGTTAAACTATTGACGATAAGCTACGATAATTCCGTATATTACCTTTCTTGGAGGCTAAGCAAGATTAGTTTGAGTGAAACTTGGCCTCATAAGCCAATGAAACTGATAGCAGCCTAAGCTAATTACTTTCTGCGATAAAAAAGTGAAGGTTCAAGAAGGACGGAGGGAGTTAGAGAAAATCTTTCTTCCTTGGTGGTGGAAGAGAAAGTTTGGGCAAAGAAAGGGAAATATGATGCGAACTGAAATTCAACTTTTTGGACTTGAGAATTGGACACTTTGGTGATTTAGAAAACATTAAATGTGTTGCTTAGGTAAAGGTAATATCATTAAGCTACCATTAGTCCGTATATTCTCTTTCATGGAGGCTAAGAAAGATTAGTTGGAGGTAAACTTAGCCCCCTAAGCCAATGTTACTAATAGATGCCTATGCTAATTGGTTTGTAGAAGAAAAGAGAGAAGGGTGGAGAAGGACGGAGAGAGTTATGAAAAAAATAGGAAGTTAGAGAGACGATAGGGAATTAGGAAGAAAAATAATGGAAATTCAAATTCATCCGTTTGGACTTGAGAACTGAACACTTAGGTGATTTAGAAAACATGAAATGAGTCGCTTAAGTTAAACTAATATCGTTAAGCTACAACTACCCCGTAAATTCTCAGTCTTGTAGGCTAATCAAGATTAGTTTGCGTGAAGCTTGGCCTCTTAAGACAATGACTATGCTAATTTGTACCTACAATAAAAGAGAGAACGTTCTAGAAGGACGGACGGAGAGAGTTAGGGAGAATCTTTCTTCCTGAGTGGTAGAGGAGAAAGTTAGAGAAAGGAAATGGAAATACGATGAAAAGTAAGGTGAATTCAGATTCATCCTTTTGGACTTGGGAATTGAGCACTTAGGTGGTTTAGAAAACATTAAATGAGTTGCTTAGGTAAAAGTAATATCGTTAAGCTACAATTACTCCGTATATTCTCTTTCTTGGAGGCAAAGAAAGATTAGTTTGAGCTAAACTTGGCCACCTAAGCTAATGATACTAATAATTGCCTAAGCTAATTAGTTCCTAGAGAAAAAGGGAGAAGGTTAGAGAAGGACGGAGAGATCTAGAGGAAAAAGAGAAAGCTAGGGAAATGAAAAGGAATTGGGATGAAAATTAACGGGAATTGAAATTCATCCGTTTGGGCTTTAGAACGGAACACTTAGGTGATTTAGAAAACAAGAAATGAGTTGCTTAAGTTAAACTAATATCGTTATGCTACAGTTATTCCATAAACTCTCTTTCTTGGAGGCTAATGATGATTAGTTTGCATGAAACTTGGCCTCTTAAGATAATGACTAAGCTAACTTGTTCCTACAATAAAAGAGAGAAAGTTCTAGAAGGACGGAGAGAGTTAGAGAGAATCTTCGTTCCTGAGTGGCAGAGGAGAAAGTTAGAGAAAAGAAATGGAAATACGAAGAAAATTAAGGCGAATTCAAATTAATCTTTTTCGACTTGAGAATTGAGCACTTAGGTAATTTAGAAAATATTAAATGAGTTGCTTAAACAAAAGAAATGTCGTTAAGCTACAATTGCACCATAGATTCTCTTTCTTGGAGGCTAAGAAAGATTAGTTTGAGTTAAACTTGGCCGCTTAGGCTAATGAAACAAATAGTTGCCTAAGCTAGTTTATTTCTAGAACAAAAGAGAGAGGGTCGGAGAAGGACGGGGAGAGTTAGAGGAAAACATTCTTCTTGAGTCGTCGGAGAGAAAGTTAGAGAAAAGAAAGGGAATTTGGATGCAAATTAAATGGAATTCAAGTTCATCCTCTTGGACTTGAGAATTGAACACTTAGGTGATTTAGAAAACTTTAAATGAGATGCTTAAGTTGGACTAATACGGTTTTGCACAATCACTAAGTAAAATCTCTTTTCTGGAGGCTTAGCAAGATTAGTTCGAGTTAAACCTGGCCACTTAAGCTAATGAAACTGTTCGTTGCCTAAGCTAATTAGATCCTAGAAAAAAAGAGAGAGGGGCGAAGAGAGTTAGAGAGAAACTTTCTTCCTGAGAACTAGAAGAGATAGTTGGGGAAAAGGGAGGTAAATAGAATGAAACTTACAGGGAATTAAAATTCATCGATTTGGATATGAGAATTGAAAACACTTAGGTGATTTAGATAACATGAAACGAGTTGCTTAAGTTAAACTATTAACGATAAGCTACGATTATTCCGTAAATTACCTTTCTTGGAGGCTAAGCAAGATTAGTTTGAGTGAAACCTGGCCTCTTAAGCCAATGAAACTGATAGTGCCTAAGCTAATTAGTTTCTGCAATAAAAGAGCGAATGTTCTAGAAGGACGGAGGGAGTTAGAGAAAATCTTTCTTCCTTGGTGGTGTAAAAGAAAGTTTGGGCAAAGAAAGGGAAATATGATGCGAATTGAAATTCAACTTTTTGGACTAGAGAGTTGAACACTTAGGTGATTTAGAAAACAATAAATGAGTTGCTTAGGTAAAGGTAATATCATTAAGCTACCATTAGTCCGTATATTCTCTTTCATGGATGCAAAGAAAGATTAGTTGGAGGTAAACTTAGCCAACTAAGACAATGATACTAATAGTTGCCTATTCTAATTGGTTTGTAGAAGAAAAGAGAGAAGGTTTGAGAAGGACAGAGAGAGTTATGAAAAAAATAGGAAGTTAGAGAGACGATAGGGAATTAGGAAGAAAATTAAAGGAAATTCAAATTCATCCGTTTGGACTTGAGAACTAAACACTTAGGTGATTTAGAAAACATGAAATGAGTCGCTTAAGTTAAACTAATATCGTTAAGCTGCAATTACCCCGTAAATTCTCAGTCTTGTAGGCAAATCAAGATTAGTTTGCGTGAAGCTTGGCCTCTTAAGACAATGACTAAGCTAATTTGTAACTACAATAAAAAAGAGAATGTTGTAGAAGGACGGACGGAGAGAGTTAGACAGAATCTTTCTTCCTGAGTGGTAGAGGAGAAAGTTAGAGAAAGGAAATGGAAGTACGATGAAAAGTAAGGCGAATTCAGATTCATCCTTTTGGACTTGGGAATTGGGCACTTAGGTGATTTAGAAAACATTAAATGAGTTGCTTAGGTAAAAGTAATATCGTTAAGCTACAATTACTACGTATATTCTCTTTCTTGGAGGCTAAGAAAGATTAGTTTGAGCTAAACTTGGCCAGCTAAGCTAATGATACTAATAGTTGCCTAAGCTAATTAGTTCCTAGAGCAAACGGGAGATGGTTTGAGAAGGACGGAGAGGGCAAGAGGAAAAAGAGAAAGCTAGGGAATTGAAAGGGAATTGGGATGAAAATTAACGGGAATTCAAATTCGTCTGTTTGGGCTTGACAACTGAGCACTTAGGTGATTTAGAAAACATGAAATGAGTTGCTTAAGTTAAACTAATATCGTTAAGCTACAGTTACTCCGTAAACTCTCTTTCTTGGAGGCTAATCAAGATTAGTTTGCATGAAATTTGGCCTCTTAAGATAATGACTAAGCTAACTTATTCCTACAATAAAAGAGAGAACGTTGTAGAAGGACGGAGAGAGTTAGAGAGAATCTTTGTTCTTGAGTGGTAAAGGAGAAAGTTAGGGAAAAGAAATGGAAATACGAAGAAAATTAAGGCCAATTCAAATTCATCTTTTTGGACTTGGGAATTGAGCACTTAGCTGATTTAGAAAACATTAAATGAGTTGCTTAAGCAAAAGAAATGTCGTTACGCTACAATTGCACCGTATATTCTCTTTCTTGGAGGCTATGAAAGATTAGTTTGAGTTAAACTTGGCCGCTTAGGCTAATGAAACTAATAGTTGCCTAAGCTGGTTTGTTCCTAGAACAAAAGAGAGAGGGTTAGAGAATGATAGAGAGAGTTAGAGGAAAACTTTCTTCTTGAGTGGTAGGAGAGCAAGTTAGAGAAAAGAAAGGGATTTTGGATGCAAATTAAAGGGGTTTCAAGTTCATCCTGTTGGACTTGAGAATTGAACACTTAGGTGATTTAGAAAACTTTAAATGAGATGCTTAAGTTATGGTTTTGCACAATCACTAAGTAAAATCTCTTTTCTAGAGGCTTAGCAAGATTAGTTTGAGTTAAACTTGGCCACTTAAGCTAATGAAACTGTTCGTTGCCTAAGCTAATTAGTTCCTAGAAAAAAAGAGAGAGGAGCGGAGAGAGTTAGAGAGAAACTTTCTTCCTGAGAACAAGAATAGATAGTTGGGGAAAAGGGAGGTAAATAGAATGAAACTTACAGGGAATTGAAATTCATCGATTTGGAGATGAGAATTAAACACTTTGGTGATTTAGATAACATGAAACGAGTTGCTTAAGTTCAACTATTAACGATAAGCTACGATAATTCCGTATATTAGCTTTCTTGGAGGCTAAGCAAGATTAGTTTGAGTGAAACTTGGCCTCCTAAGCCAATGAAACTGATAGCTGCCTAAGCTAATTAGTTTCTGCGATAAAAAAGGGAAGGTTCTAGAAGGAAGGAGGGAGTTAGAGAAAATCTTTCTTCCTTGGTGGTGGAAGAGAAAGTTTGGGCAAAGAAAGGGAAATATGATGCGAATTGAAATTCAACTTTTTGGACTTGAGAATTGAAACCTTAGGTGATTTAGAAAACATTAAATGAGTTGCTTAGGTAAAGGTAATATCATTAAGCTACCATTAGTCCGTATATTCTCTTTCATGGAGGCTAAGAAAGATTAGTTGGAGGTAAACTTAGCCACCTAAGCCAATGTTACTAATAGATGCCTATGCTAATTGGTTTGTAGAAGAAAAGAGAGAAGGTTGGAGAAGGACGAAGAGAGTTATGAAAAAAATAGGAAGTTAGAGAGACGATAGGGAATTAGGAGGAAAATTAAAGGAAATTCAAATTCATCCGTTTGGACTTGAGAACTGAACACTTAGGTGATTTAGAAAACATGAAATGAGTCGCTTAAGTTAAACTAATATTGTTAAGCTACAATTACCCCGTAAATTCTCAGTCTTGCAGGCTAATCAAGATTAGTTTGTGTGAAGCTTGGCCTCTTAAGACAATGACTATGCGAATTTGTACCTACAATAAAAGAGAGAACGTTCTAGAAGGACGGACGGAGAGAGTTAGAGAGAATCTTTCTTCCTGAGTGGTAGAGGAGAAAGTTAGAGAAAGGAAATGGAAATACGATGAAAAGAAAGGGGAATTCAGATTTATCCTTTTGGACCTGGGAATTGAGCACTTAGGTGATTTAGAAAACATTAAATGAGTTGCTTAGGTAAAAGTAATATCGTTAAGCTACAATTACTCCGTATATTCTCTTTCTTGGAGGCTAAGAAAGAATAGTTTGAGCTAAACTTGGCCACCTAAGCTAATGATACTAATAATTCCCTATGCTAATTAGTTCCTAGAGCAAAGGGGAGAAGGTTAGATATGGACGGAGAGAGCAAGAGGAAAAAGCGAAAGCTAGGGAAATGAAAAGGAATTGCGATGAAAATTAACGGGAATTCAAATTCGTCTATTTGGGCTTGAGAACTGAACACTTAGTGATTTAGAAAACATGAAATGAGTTGCTTAAGTTAAACTAATATCGTTAAGCTACAGTTACTCCGTAAACTCTCTTTCTTGGAGGCTAAATTAGTTTGCGTGAAACTTGGCCTCTTAAGATAATGACTAAGCTAACTTGTTCCTACAATAAAAGAGAGAACGTTCTAGATAGACGGAGATAGTTAGAGAGAATCTTCGTTCCAGAGTGGCAGAGGAGAAAGTTAGAGAAAAGAAATGGAAACACGAAGAAAATTAAGGCGAATTCAAATTCATCTTTTTGGACTTGAGAATTGAGCACTTAGGTAATTTAGAAAACATTAAATGAGTTGCTTAAACAAAAGAAATGTCGTTAAGCTACAATTGCACCGTATATTCTCTTTCTTGGAGGCTAAGAAAGATTAGTTTGAGTTAAACTTGGCCGCTTTGGCTAATGAAACTAATAGTTGCCTAAGCTAGTTTATTCCTAGAACAAAAGAGAGAGGGTCGGAGAGGGTCGAAGAGAGTTAGAGGAAAACTTTCTTCTTGAGTCGTAGGAGAGAAAGCTAGAGAAAAGAAAGGGAATTAGGATGCAAATTAAAGGGAATTCAAGCTCATCCTCTTGGACTTGAGAATTGAACACTTAGGTGATTTAGAAGACTTTAAATGATAAGCTTAAGTTAGACTACTACGGTTTTGCACAATCACTAAGTAAAATCTCTTTTCTGGAGGCATAGCAAGATTAGTTCGAGTTAAACTTGGCCACTTAAGCTAATGAAACTGTTCGTTGCCTAAGCTAATTAGTTCCTAGAAAAAAAGAGAGAGGGGCGAAGAGAGATAGTTGGGGAAAGGGGAGGTAATTAGAATGAAACTTATAGGGAATTGAAATTCATCGATTTGGATATGAGAATTGAAAACACTTAGGTGATTTAGATAACATGAAACGAGTTGCTTAAGTTAAACTATTAACGATAAGGTACGATTATTCCATAAATTACCTTTCTTGGAGGCTAAGCAAGATTAGTTTGAGTGAAATTTGGCCTCTTAAGCCAATGAAATTGATAGCTACCTAAGCTAATTAGTTTCTGCAATAAAAGAGCGAAGGTTCTAGAAGGACAGAGGGAGTTAGAGAAATCTTTCTTCCTTGGTGGTGGAAGAGAAAGTTTTGGCAAAGAAAGGGAAATATGATGCGAATTGAAATTCAACTTTTTGGACTTGAGAATTGAACACTTAGGTGATTTAGAAAAAAATAAATGAGTTGCTTAGGTAAAGGTAATATCATTAAGCTACCATTACTCCGTATATTCATTTTCATGGATGCTAAGAAAGATTAGTTGGAGGTAAACTTAGCCAACTAAGTCGATGACACTAATAGTTGCCTATGCTAATTGGTTTGTAGAAGAAAAGAGAGAAGGTTTGAGAAGGACGGAGAGAGTTATGAAAAAAATAGGAAGTTAGAGACACGATAGGGAATTAGGAAGAAAATTAAAGGAAATTCAAATTCATCCGTTTGGACTTGTGAACTAAACACTTATGTGATTTAGAAAACATGAAATGAGTCGCTTAAGTTAAAGTTATATCGCTAAGCTGCAATTGCCCCGTAAATTATCAGTCTTGTAGGCAAATCAAGATTAGTTTGCGTGAAGCTTGGCCTCTTAAGACAATGACAATGCTAATTTGTAACTACAATAAAAGAGAGAACGTTCTAGAAGGACGGACGGAGAGAGTTAGAGAGAATCTTTCTTCCTGAGTGGTAGAGGAGAAAGTTAGAGAAAGGAAATGGACATACGATGAAAAGTAAGGCGAATTCAGATTCATCCTTTTGGACTTGGGAATTGAGCACTTAGGTGATTTAGAAAAATTAAATGAGTTGCTTAGGTAAAAGTAATATCGTTAAGCTACAATTACTCCGTATATTCTCTTTCTTGGAGGCTAAGAAAGATTAGTTTGAGCTAAACTTGGCCACCTAAGCTAATGATACTAATTGTTGCCTAAGCTAATTAGTTCCTAGAGCAAAAGGGAGAAGGTTAGAGAAGGACGGAGAGGGCAAGAGGAAAAAGAGAAAGCTAGGGAAATGAAAGGGAATTTGGATGAAAATTAACGGGAATTCAAATTCGTCTATTTGGGCTTGAGAACTGAACACTTAGGTGATTTTGAAAACATGAAACGAGTTGCTTAACTTAAACTAATATCGTTAAGCTACAGTTACTCCATAAACTCTCTTTCTTAGAGGCTAATCAAGATTAGTTTGCATGAAACTTGGCCTCTTAGGATAATGACTAAGCTAACTTGTTCCTACAATAAAAGAGAGAATGTTCTAGAAGGACGGAGAGAGTTAGAGAGAATCTTTGTTCTTGAGTGGTAGAGGAGAAAGTTAGGGAAAAGAAATGGAAATACGAAGGAAATTAAGGCGAATTCAAATTCATCTTTTTGGACTTGAGAATTGAGCACTTAGCTGATTTAGAAAACATTAAATGAGTTGCTTAAGCAAAAGAAATGTCGTTAAGCTACAATTGCACCGTATATTCTCTTTCTTGTAGGCTAAGAAAGATTAGTTTGAGTTAAACTTGGCCACTTAGGCTACTAAAACTAATAGTTGCAAAAGCAAGTTTGTTCCTAGAACAAAAGAGAGAGGGTTAGAGAAGGACGGAGAGAGTTAGAGGAAAACTTTCTTCTTGAGTGGTAGGAGAGCAAGTTAGAGAAAAGAAAGGGATTTTGGATGCAAATTAAACGGAATTCAAGTTCATCGTCTTGGACTTGAGAATTGAACAGTTAGGTGATTTAGAAAACATTAAATGAGTTGCTTAGGTAAAAGTAATATCGTTAATGTAGACACCCCATTTTTGACCGTCCTCAAGACTTGGACGTCACTGCTTGAACACCCGGTGATCATCCTTGTTTGTGTTCGTCTTGAGTTCCCGGAAGTCTCGGATGCGCGCCTTGCCTCAGGATCCCTCGACTCGACTGTTTTGTGTTTGGTTTTGCACCAAACACTTGTGTTTTTCCTTGGAGGGGCAGAAAATGGCTTGTGGGCCATCCTCATACATCACCGGCATGGCTTGAGGCCAC
Organism: Camellia sinensis; assembly: GCF_004153795.1. Taxonomy (NCBI): domain Eukaryota; kingdom Viridiplantae; phylum Streptophyta; class Magnoliopsida; order Ericales; family Theaceae; genus Camellia; species Camellia sinensis. The sequence continues at coordinate 34,707 of NW_021024560.1, forward strand.
CGGCTGTGTTTTGCTTCCACCGGCCAAATATTTGGCCGACTGGCACTATAGATGGCCGGCCGGCTATCTTTTTTTGGTCAATTGTATTTTTGGCCGGCTGTAACGGGCGCCCGCGTGGGACCTCGCTGCTACAGTTCGGACTCGATTTTGTGCTACGGTTCTAAATCTGAACCAAAGAGTCCAAATCTGGCAAATTGTTTTGAGAAACAGATTTTTGAAAAAGTAGTGCCAAACATGGACTGCTTTGCCAAATACAGAGTCGCCACCTAAATATTTTTTTAAATGGGGAAATTTAGGAAACCCTGACTTGGTGCCGAAGGCCACATGTCCGTCATCACCGGAGTTTGTCTCGGCTCGGGAGCTTGGGTACGATCGGGGAAGGTCAGCTATGAGCACCCCCTTTCGCCCGGTCCGAAGACCGGCCTCTACTAACCGTGATATCCGTTTTTGAAAACTTTATGTGTTCTTAAAAGTCAGAGAGAAATACATCATCTTCCTCGTGTATGATTCTTAGCACTGGTGTGGTAGTTCCTTGGGGAGGGTGAATTGCAGAATTGCCATACATAGTAGCAATCCCACCTTGAAAGGGGTACTTTACCAGTTGGTGATTAGTTGACGACACAGCCTTCATCTGGTGGAGCCAGGGTCTTCCCAATAGCAAGTTAAAGGTTTTTGTTACATCCATAACATGGCATTCCAACTCATGTTCGGATGGGCCGATAAGGATATGGCTTTTGAACGTTCCCATGACATCCCGACTTGTATTGTCATAAGCCAAGATAGCTTGGGTCATGGGTGTAAAGTCAATCGGCCTCAAACTGATAGCATAGGCAGTTCTCACTAGACATACATTGATTGCCGATCCGGTATCTACTAACACCACTGAAATCTATTTTTTCAGACTTTTCAAGGTTATATATAAAGGACGGTTGTGGTTGGTGCCCTCGGGAGGCAATTCTTTATCCATAAAGGATATTATTGGCATAACATCCCCAGAGGTGACCAACGACATGAATTTGTCGGGGGTGGTGTCAATGGGCAGTTTGGTTCGGTTCGGTTCATTTCTTCGAGCAGGGCTTGTCTATGCTCCCGAGATGCCATTATCTGTCGCCAGATGGATATGTTGGCCTGGATGTTCTTCAGTTGTTTCAGGACCAGGTTTTCTTCAGCATCTTTCTCCTTTGCTTTCTTAGCCTCTCCGTTGGAAGATTCTGGCTGATCCAAAGTCAAGGGTTTAAAGTACCGACCACTGCTGGTCAGATGATCAATCTCATCAGTATACCACGTATCATACGAGGTATCATCCTTCCACCATTCATTACATTGCTATCTTCCCACCACTCCCCCGCAGTCATGGCTGGGCTGCTATCAGGTTCTATTCTGAGCATGTTAACATCATGTACCCTGTCATTATACCATTCTTCCCCGTCTATAGCTTGGGTTTCAGCATCCCAGTACTTTCTGAGTTTTCTTAACATTCTCTTTCGATCACTGGGTTCCCACTTGATTTTCTTGGCGTTTTGAACACTGCCAGGTGTGGATTCAGCCTTTTCTTTCTCTTTTTCCCTTTTCTATTCCAGGGCTATTTTCGCCTGTATCTTCTCTAACCTTTCCCTTTGAAATTATTCTAATGGCTGTTCTTTCTCAGTTAGAGGTGTAGCCTCAGCCTTGCCACTAGCACCACTTTGTTCTTCATTCCTAGTCTCTCCCATCTGTTCCTACACATCAGACTCTTCCTTATTCAACCACCCGTTGCCTGTTTTTGGCTGGCTCGGGTCCCACCATCCCATTTGCACATAGCTTGTATCTTCTTCCTTGAAGGTAGACGGTAGTGTATGGATGTGGTTAATTTTTTAGTAAAAGGATCAACTATCTTGGCCATTGAAACAACAGTACTGACATCTGCAGGCCGTGGAATAGTGCTACTGCTAGCATTGGTATTATGAGAGAATGGCCTTCTTGCGGGTTCACTTGTTCTGTGGATGATACCCTTTTTGAATGCACTCTCAATCTAGACCCCCGGCTCATGTAAGGAAGAAAATGTGGATAATGGTGCCACTATCATTCTCTACAACATCTCTGGCTCAAGGTTCTGGACCACTAGCCGGGCTTGTTCTCTTTTGGCAGGCCTATTTGTCATTCGGGTTGCCTTGGCCCTCTACCAGACGATAAAATCAATGAATGATTCTTTGGGGCTTTGGGTAGTAGCCTTCAGCTCGCTAATGGTTACTTCTATCTGGGGGTTATATGAATATTGATTGACAAATGCTTCAGATAGCTCCTCTCAATTTTGCTTTGTTGAGTCTTCCAATTTAGCGTCCCAGATGGCCGCCACATCAGACAGGGTTTTCCCATATAAGGAAAGCTTCTGCGCTCGAGACAAACCCATGGGCCTCAATACATCTGAAAATAATTAGACATGCACAATCGGATCCCCACTCCTATCGAATCTGTCAATGTGGGGCATCTTAAATTTCTCCGATAATTTGACCGAAGCCTCAGCGTACCCGTCTTCGATATCTGAAATGGAGCTGAAGCCCTGGGATTTCTTCAATGCTTTCTCCAATCTGGCAATCTTGACCAAGGCCAGATCAATTTCATTGATATCAAAAGGAAAGAGACCTACGAGGGGCT
>NW_021024560.1:41631-60581 GCF_004153795.1 Camellia sinensis
CCCTACCCCAACATAGGGGTGTTTTTGTTCTCTTTACCTTGCTATGTGCTTTTAGATGCATCTCTACAGGGAACGTACATATCAGTTTGCAAGTTTGAGTATCAGACCTGAGGGCATCAGTGTCAGTTTATGTGAATTAGTTATATCTGTGGGTATCCGATTAAGTATTTTGGGGGCAGTGATTTCGGGCAAAAGTGATCAGTAGTAGAGTACAGTTATTCAACTATACTAGCATCTGTTCTGATTGGTCCGAAATGCTGCATGCTTTCTCTTTCAGTTCAGAGAGTTGATACAGAATAGCTAGCGTTCCTCCTTGTTGAGACAAGACAGATATCTGATTCATCAGTCGCCGTTCAGTACAGCGAACTTATCATGACGCAGAATTCAGAGGAGATTGTGGTTATGACGGCTGCATCAGATCAAGGAATCACTCTACAAAGCGAGACCAATGTCGATGTACCGTATCTACCCAGGTCGCCTGTCGCGCACCCGGTCTGGACCCCCCAGTTGTATCAGGCTCGTGAGCCCACCACGTTTGAATTGATGGGAATGATAGGCGACCTCCAGAGATCCGTGGCCGATCTGGCCTATGGAATGTCGGCTTCGCCACCAGTGGCACCGTGGGAATTTCATACCACAGGAGCCCCCACTACTGGGGCGGATTGTGATCGAGCTCAGCCAACCAGAGGTTGCCTCCAGCTACAGCAACGACGTGTCAGCAACAACCGGGCTTCGCTCTGATGTAGTAACCCAAACCCCCGATCAGGCTGAGGCCAGGGGTAAGGACAAGATGAAGGCAGGCACTGATCCCATTGAACAACTGCTACGGGCAGTCGAGGCTTTGAAAGCTGGGGGGTTGAACAAGCAACATATATCCGCAGTTGTGGCAAAAACTATGGAGGAAGCTTTCCCCACTCCACCTGAGGGTAGTTCAAGTCAGTCAGAAAATTGGGATAGGCCTCGTCATACCAGAACAGTTCCTTCTATTCCCAACCCTGCACTTGGGAAAGATCAGAAAACCAAGGCAGTGCCCGCCAATCCTTTTGCTAGTGCGTCTAGTAAGAATACTCAGACTTCAAAGTACCTACCTCGAGGGCGTAGGATCTTTCATGCTCTCTACATGCCTCTGTCTAAGGCACTTCAGATTCTTGCCGAAAGGGGGCACCTCAAACCCCTCGAACCTCGATCTCTCCCGAAGAATCTCCCTCTTACACATGATGCTGCTTTGTACTGCGCGTACCACCAACAGACTGGTCACGCCACCGACAACTGTTTTCGCCTTCGCCATGAAGTGCAGGATCTGATCGATAATGAGGTCAGTCTTCCACCTACCTCAGCAAAGTCTGTTACCACCGAGCTGTTGGACTTTGAGGATACTGCGAGCATGTGATTAGGGGTTGGACCACCTACGGGCAGCGCTCGGTGTACTTCAGATGTAGCGTCTGGCACGCACTTTTTGAGCATTTGTAAATGCAGTTTTGTAGCTTCTGGCTTGGGTTTGGAGTCAGTTCTCTGTTTTGTTTTTGAGTCTGCCTCTTTGCTTTGAGTCAGTCTTTTTATTTTTCGGTCTGTCTTGTGGTACCGAGTCAGTCCCGTTGTATAGGATGTCAAGTGATTCTAGGGTTGTTGCCTCGGACACCGTTTTGGTTTTGTAAATACCCTTTTGTTTTGAGTCTGTCTCTGTCATGGAGCCAGTTATAATCAAGGAATTTGAATGAAGCAGCTGCGACTATCATGTTTCCATGTTTATTGCAAATTTGAGCTAGTTGTACCAAAGGATTTGAATTGAACGGCCGTGCATTCCACCTGCTCTCTTGTGCCCTGAAAATCATTGCATTGACCTATGTTTTTCAAAACCTCTTTAACACTGCGGTAAAAACGAAGAGGAAGGAATTCCTCGAGTTTTGCAAAACTTTGATCAATTTGAGGAAAAAAGAGGCATGCTAAGCCTTTAGTAAATGAAACCATGCTTGTTAGCGTGAGTACTGAGAAGGACCCTGGCTTGATCCAGATTGGTTCCACACTACCTTCGGTGCGAGCGATTTGTCGCTTTCTTAAAAACTTTCAAAAACAAATATTTTGCACAGTCCTGCGAAGACTTGTGTGGAATCGCTCTTGAGATTGTGCAGCTTAGGATCGCTTTCAGCCTCAAGACTCGAGCCCTTGTTTTAAAGCCTTGAACCACAATTCGGAGTGTTCAACGATCGACCATCAAGAGAGGCTTGTGTGGCCAGATTGGAAGTAGCCCTCGAACAAGAGGCGCCAAAGCCAGATCAAGAAGATCAGATCTCATCAGAAGAAGCCTGTAAAGCTAGAACAGAAGCACCCCTCCAAACTAGGGGCAAAAATGTTCGATTTGCTCGAAGAGCCGAAGATGGGTCCTTCAGTAAGTCAATGCAACAACCACTCTCCTGGATACGGATGGCTTCAAAACCCTAAAACCATTTGGCATGGACTTGTTACACTTTTACCCTTTGAGCGGCTCGCTGGGCCGAAAACCCGGAAGGGCGACCCAGGCAAAAGTTAGAGCAAAAGAAAAAATATACAAAACAGAGAAAAATAAAAAAAATAAAAAAATAAAATATACAAAAGAGAGGAAAAAAGAAAGGGAAGAAAGAAAGAGGAAAGAAAAGCTCGCAAGGTCGAAAACCCACATCGGGCGCCTTGGCAAAAGTTAGAGCCTAAAAAGTGAAGGTTAAAATACTCGAGTGTACCATCACCGGAACTACGTAAGGCTTGATTTCCATGTTTGGGATACGTAGGCAACTTCATCCTGAAGTCCAGCCCCCAACGCTTTCAAAGCGATTTTGTCCATGTAATGGTTTCGATCATCCTTGCCTTCTTTGAATCCGACAGTTTGGTTGTGACAACATGGACCACGTGGGCTTGATTCCCATGTTCGGGATACGTAGGCAACTTCATCCCGAAGTCCAGCCATAAACACTTCCAAATCAACTCTGTCCATGTGATTGTTTTAGTCATCTTCGTCTTTTCTGCATCCAAGAGTTCGGTTGTGATCTCCTGAAGTCCAGCCCCCAATGCTTTCATAGCACCTCAGTCCATGTAATGGTTTTGATTATTCTTGCCCTCCCCGAATCCGATAGTTCGGTTGTGACAACTGCATACGTAGGCAACTTCATCTCGAAGTCCAACCCCCAACACCTTCAAAGTGACTGTGTCCATATATTGGTTTTGACCGTCTTCGTCTTCTTTGTATTCGAGAAAGTTCGGTTGTGATCATCACTAGTGAGGATTGTTTACAATATGCTACGGCATCATCCAGACAAGGGGCAACTTTCCGTTGCCATGAGTCGCCGTTCAAACCAGGGGCAACTTTCCGTTGTCGTGCAACGTCCTCCAAACAAGGGGCAATTTTCCATTGCCTCCAATCCGAGGTTGCGCATCTCAAAAGTAAGCTCCGCGCTCGTTGAGCGGCTGCCGTTTGTGAAAATAGTTTTTGAAAATTTTTACTGAGGCTGACTATTTTCTCGAAAATTATTTCATTTTCCAAAACTGGACCATTTTTCTTGGACCCAAAAAGGAAAATTTTCAGTGCTCATAGCCTGACTTGCATGGTTTTCAAATCAAAAATCGCACAAGTATCTTAATCTAACTCTCATATTGGTCAAAAATTGTTTTAATAGAAAACCAAAACAGAAAAATGGTCATAATGATGAACTAGGGGCACGGTTGAGTCAGGCTTCCTGTTTTTCTCCCATCGCCAACATACTTGCTAAGAAGGGCACAACTCAAGCTGTCATCAAAGGGCTGAAAGCTCTCTCAACCTCCGAGCAACGAGGTATCGAACCAAATGCGAAGCACGAATCTGAAGGGATCAAGGTACTCCGTTCCCTTACCTGGGGCATCGACCAAGCGCCACCAGAAGAAACAGCCGTGAGCTAACCATGTCGGGCGTGAACCCACAACTTCCTATTCATTCATTAAAAAAAAATCCAGGGGAGGGATAAAAATAAGAGAATAAAGAATAGAGAAGTGTAAGTTGAGAGAAAAAGCGAGCCGAAGGGGTTTGAGAGAAAAATCGAGCTTGAGTGCCAGAGGGATGTAAGAATCACAAATAAGAAATGGTGGGAAACATTACCCAGAGAAACTGGCTCCTCGTGATCTGAGGTCCCCCGTTTTCGTTAACGCATCTGTATGTCGTGTCTTTTGTCTTGTTTACTTCAACCTTTGTTTTGAATCTTCTCCGAGTGTGTCTCGGTTGTTTACCCTTTTGTCTCCGCTGTTGAGTCTTTCTCGCTGAGTTCAGTTGTAGGCTCAATACCCCGGTTTGAAGAAACCATCTTCAATTTCAAAAATTAATCGTTTTGTGCTCAGAATGCTGTGCCATTCTCCACATTTGTGCAAAAATATGATTTGGTTCTTTCATACAACTGCAGGGTCCACCCCCGATAATTGTGAACAGGAAAACACTGGGCCTCTTCAAAGCTTCTAGGTTTCAGATCGCATCTGAGTGTGCTTCAACTTCAGTAGATTCAACCTTCATGGTCCGTCTTGTCAGATTTGGGCTGTTTATTCAAGATCCGCTGTATGCAAAATGAACCAAGCGCTGTGTTATGAGCTGTATGCAGATTAATCCCCAGTAGAGTATGAACCGAGTGTTCAGAATGTGCAGTGGTTGGTATGGTTTGTTTTTGCTGTTGACTGGTTCGTTACCTGATTATTACAATGCAAGTGTTCAATTTTCAGACAACTGATCAATTTCATTTCGTTTGAGATGTAAGATGGTGCAATGCGATGCCATATATGCAACGTACAAATGCAACACTTTTTCAGACAAAAAGTTTGTTTCATTTCATCATCTTTTTCAAGTACATGGTTTTGGAAATAAAAATCTGCCTGCGGCAGTACAAGGTACTCTAGCTACCAGCAAAAGGTACACAAACAAAAAAAAAAAAAACAACAAAGAAAAAAAAAGAGCGAAAGTCTGGATCAATGACAAAAGGCCGTGGGTCTAGGGGTCCGTCCTCGTCCTCTTGCTGGATGAAGGTCCAGGAGCATCATCAATGCTGTCATCTGAGTCCAAGTCCGAGCCGTCTCTGGTCTCCTCCTTCGACGACTCTGCCTCTGCCTCAGACTCGTCACCATCTGGAACTGGCGCCCGTGAGCTACTCCCGACATGGCTGCGTCCCACCTTGGTGCGGGGGTATACTCTCCTATCTCCTCCGGTAGGAACAGAAGGTCCAGCTGGGGCACCTCCTACGGCAGGGATCTGGAAGGGATGCTGAAAAGTACAAAAAGAGAATGCATCAGTGTACTGTGAACAGAGTATCAATGCAGAATGCAGTGTATGGGTATAGCATGTAAATAGCGTGAACAGAGTATAAGTGCAGAATGCAGTGTATGAGTACAGCATGTGAACACTGTGAACAGAGTATCAATGCAGAATGCAGTGTATGAGTACGGTGTGTGAATGCCATGAGCAGTTTATCAGTACAGAATACGATGCATCAAATGCTGTGAGGGCAGTATGTCAGGTGTCGTTTTATATGTCAGAGTATGTGAAACAGTTTATGTATGGCTCGAGACCGTGGTCAGAAGGACATACCGGAATGCTATAAATGGATAGAAGGTCGAGGCTCTGCTGGAGCATCCCCATCACTGAAGCGGTCAGCTCCAAGGACTGGCGAGTGTACTCAAAAGACGCCTGCAAAAGTATTAAGAAGCATCAATATTCTGTGGAATATCAAATAAAATGAAATGAACTAACTATGCAGAATGCAATATGTAGTAGTACATACCGGAGGCAGGTCGTAGAAACCAACCAACTCGTGATCAGGCGGAGGGGGAGCAATAGGGATCTGGTAGGTCGCCCCGCCGCGCCCTCTGCATGTCATCGCCGTGGGCAGAGCAGGCCAACCAGCTCCCCACCCTCTCTGAACTCCACTCCTGCTGCGGGCCCGAGCCCTCCTCGATGCTCCTGCCCCAGCCCCCGCTCCTGTCCTAGCTACCGGCACCGTGGGTCTCTCTCTCTCAGCTCGACGGCCACCACTCAGAGGCTGCATAATGTAGGTCTGGACGTACTCTCTGTAGTCGCCCTCACCCCTAAAGCCCTTCGCATCCCAGCCGATCGTGTAATCGGCCATCTCCTGGGCGGTGAACCTCTCAGTGTCTCTCATGTGGGTAGGAGGTGGACCCGGAACTATCTGCTCTGGCAAGCCCAGGGTCTGGCATAGGAAACGCTCACCCAAGTACCAAGCCCGACAGACCAGGCCCTCCAACAGGATCCAGAAACGTGCAGTCTCCTCTGCCCCGGCAAACCGATCTCGAATCGTCGCAGGCAATGGAGTCCAAGGATGCCAAGTGGTCTGTAAATGACATGTAGTTTGTTATCTACTGATATTGACAATACAATGTAAAGCGAAGCTTAAATAAACCGCAAGTAAAACATACCTCTGCGGGGGTAATAGTGTCAAAGTAGCGGCGAAAAAAGATGAATGTCTCCCGCGGCCTCCGCACACACCTCACGTCAAAGTGATGCGAAAATGGGACAACGAGAGGGGTCTCTACGTCTAGCACTGGGGCGAGTCTCGGGAAGTAGGCGTAGACCCACAACTGCAGAGCAAATACCAGAAGGGTCATCAGATAAAACAGAACACAAAGTAAAGCAGAAATTGCAGGGCCGTGTATTGTGCAGTGTGTTGAGCAGAGTGTACAGTGTGAGCAGTGTACAGTCAGTGTAAAGCAGGGTATATGTGTGTGCCGTGTGTGCAGTATACGATCAGCATGAAACAAAAAGTATAGTGTGTGCAGTGTACAGAGTACAGAAATGTAAAGCAGAAAAAGGAAAATGTACCTCCCAAGCGCACCAATAGCCTCCGAGCAACAGCCCACTGCCACGGGAAGCTGAGCTCATGTACCCATAGAGAGTGGCCAGAGCGGCGCCACCCCAGTCGTAGTGCAGGATCTGCCTGACATCCACCAGTGCACTAAGCAGGCAGAGAGGCACAGTGTTCACCCGGTCAGCGAAAATGGTAGTCCCAAACAGAAACATGAGAAAGCCGCGTGCGTATCTCTCCACAGCCTCCTGAGTCATCAGAGCCTCCACGGTCAAAGCTGGCTGGACCCTAAACTGGACCTCGAACCAGGAATATCGAACGAAGCCGAGGCGCGCAAGAGGCGGCACCTCGCCGAGCAGATGGATCTGAGCAGCTGTCCACTCATCCATATCAGTATCAAAGGGGATCGGATCACCCCCTACCCCGATGTCTGTTAGCATCGAGAAATCGTAGGGAGTCATCGTCATGTCTCCCATGGCAGAAAGGTGGAATGAGCCGGTGGTGTCCCACCACCTCTCTGTTAGAGCGGTAAGGAGAGGCCTGCTCGTCGTCAGCCTGGAAAGCCCTCTGTAAAATGCGCCGAAGCCGGCTTGGTCCACGATGTGACGAACCGCGTTGGGTAACTCTGCATACCAATCCCAAGCGGCAATATTCCCATACCCCCGGATGGTATGGGAATGTCCCTGTTCTCAAGCAGACAATGGCGAAGAAACGCTAAAGTATAGTTTTGAAAAGCATTCAGATTTGGTAGTGAACTACAACATGTGATGTGTCAGTGTGTTTGCATGGTTTGTTGTAGATATAGCATGTGCGCACATTTTCCAGATTCAAATAGATATCGGGTGCCGATGTGCTCGTAGTGAACTACAGTGACTGATGTGTCAGTATATTTGAGTGGTTCAGGGCGAATGCAGTATGTGTGCACGTGTTCAGATTCAAACAGATAAACAGTTGCAAGTGTGTTCACGGTCGATTACGATGTACAGTGCCTCAGTGCATTTGGGTTAAGCAGTTAAAGAGCATAATTAGTTACGGCAACTAAGTGTTCTACATTGCGGAAAGTAAAGCAGAGGGAAGAATGTTACCTTGGAAGCGCCGAAGGACAAATGAGATGTAGGCTCGCGCAAGAGAAGATCTGGAGGCATGCCCCTCTCGAAGCTCCTGAACTGACGAAGTCCGTCGGGAGGAAGCACGTGAATCGCCGGCCGGTAGGTCGCCGGGTTGAACGGGCGGACGCTCAAGGGGAGGAGCTCGGCCTCGGGGTCAATCTCGTGATTCGGGGGAGTCCCGCCCTATGGGATATCATCTGCCATGTCAATGGTCGTGAGAAAATGGCCGGAAAAGTGAAAGTCAGGCTGGAATGTGAAAGGTCAACGAAAAGTCAACCCCCGAGAGGGCGGAAAATGGCCAGAAAAGCCGGGAAGTGAAAAAGGTATAGGAATCAAGAGGAAAACGAGGGGAACAAACCCCAAAAATTGGAAATGGCAAAGGAAGCACCGAAACAAAGAAATGTTCGGTTCAAAATGTACAAAACGCGAAGAACTTCGCGAATCCAACGACGAAACGGGCGCAAAAACACGAGAAAAACGAGGAACGAAGGAAGAAAAATGTCCTAGAGAGAGGGAGGAAGCATTTTCGGCTAGAGAGAAATGAGAAAAATAGGGTTTGAAACCCTATTTTAAAAGACCCGAGGTGAAAAGTCAAAACTGCCCTGATTCAGGCATTTTTGGCCGGTCGGCTACATTTTTGGCCGGCCAGCCAAATATTTGGCCGGTGATGTATTTTGATGGCCGATGAACAGCCGGTGACTCCCCCTTCCGGCCGGTGAGCCTCCTACAACCTTGTTTGGGTCAGATCTGTAGTTTGGGGCCTTTATTGCTCAAGATAGTACATGAAAAGGCATTTCCGAAGCTCAATCGGCCTCCGTTTTGGCCTCGGACCGTGTCTTTTGTGCGTGGCACTTGAATATGTGCGAGGAGTATCCTTTTTGTATCCTTTTGTCCCTTACAAGATGTGAAAGTTGCCTTACTTGCATTGCATTACGATGCTTTGTCGTGAACGCGCGCTGGTTATGCGTTATCTAGTTCGCATTGTTGCGCACATATCTTGTAAGTATCATACGCATGTTAATCGCACTGTCTTGTGCATTTCAAATCCATCGCACTGTCTTGTGCACTCGCGTTGTCTAACGCATCGCGTTGTTTTGCGTATCTCATTGCATTTTGCATGCATTCCATCGCGCTATCTTGCGCAGCGCACTGTCTTGTGCACTCGCGTTGTCTAACGCATCGCGCTATCTTGCGCATTGCACCGTCTTGTGCACTCGCGTTGTCTAAACGCATCGCGCTATTTTGCGCATCTTATTGCATTTTGCATGCATTCAATCGCGCTATTTTGCGCATCTCATTGCATTTTGCATGCATTCCATCGCGCTATCTAGCGCAACGCACTGTCTTGTGCACTCGCGTTGTCTAACGCATCGCGCTATCTTGCGCATCGCACTGTCTTGTGCACTCGCGTTGTCTAACGCATCGCGCTATTTTGCGCATCTCATTGCATTTTGCATGCATTCCATCGCGCTATCTTGCGCATCGCACTGTCTTGTGCACTCGCATTGTCTAAACGCATCGCGCTATTTTGCGCACCTTATTGCATTTTGTATGCATTCAATCGCGCTATTTTGCGCATCTCATTGCATTTTGCATGCATTCAATCGCGCTATCTTGTGCATCTCATTGCATTTTGCATGCATTCAATCGCGCTATTTCGCGCATCACACCGTCCTGTACACACCACGGTCTAGGAGACCTTAAATCCTCGGAAGGTGCAAGACCTTTAGTGCGTTGATATGCACAGATCATGTGCATTGTCATGCATTTCAAGCGGCTCGCGTCATCGCGCATTCAAATTCAAAAATAGTGCATATGTCATGCATCAATGTAAATAGTGCATATGTCATGCATCATTGTAAATAGTGCATTGTAGCTGGCATGCATTCACTGCATCACTTCCATCTAGGGCTTGCGCCTTTCCATGTTGAGCTTGGTTTGGTATGTGCCCATACTTTTTACGTCTATACACTCATAGTTCTGTATAGCCGTTCTATGTTAGACGTGGTTTGTGTGTGTCCATACCTTTCCTCGGCAAGATTTGGTTTGGCTGCTTGCCATATCCATTATATATATATTACATTGTAGTGTAATTTTTGCATCCAGCATTAGGATCATTGGTCTTTCTTCAGCGGGTCATTTCCCCACCTATGTCATCCCACCCAATTACCTGTTCTTGTGTCCGTCTACATCACTCATAGTTCTGCATGTGTACGCGCCTATTCCACGTTGGTATGTTGGTTTGAGGGTTGCGGCACCTTTTCTATGGTAGACAGACTTGTTACTTCCATCAATCTATTTGACATTTCCCTGATTGGATCATGATTCAATTGCATTGCATATCGTTTGCATTGTTTCAATTGCATTGCATTTTCATCTGCATTACTATACATAGTTTTGTATATATTGCATATCATTTTGCATTCATTTTGCATGTTATGCATGTTGCTAACGATATTGTACCTGTTAAGTTTGCTTTCTTTTCAGGCATGATATTGTATGTAGGTTCATTTGAGGCTGGTGCAACCAGACGAACCGGATAGGTATTGTATCCTCTGCGTGAGACGTTTGAGAATTACATAATTCTCTTACATCCTTTCTGCATTGTAGTGTAGTTTGGTGTATGCTAGCTTAAAACTGTCGCATGTTATGCTTCGTTACAGTTTTCTTTGCATGATCATAAGTTATGTTTGGCTTTGTGCATTGCCTTGCATTTTGCCCCTGCCTTCGGGCGCATATCTTGTTTGTCTTGCATGTTTGTCTAAGTCTTCGGCCTTGTCAAAAATGGGTTGTCTCTAGGCTTTGACATTCACTCCCGTCATTGTTATGACTTTCGAGTTCTGTCAAAGAGGGGCAACTGTAGACACCCCATTTTTGACCGTCCTCAAGACTTGGACATCACCGCTTGAACACCCGTGATCATCCTTGTTTGTGTTCGTCTTGAGTTCCCGGAGGTCTCGGATGCACGCCTTGCCTCAGGATCCCTCGACTCGACTGCTTTGTGTTTGGTTTTGCACCAAACACTTGTGTTTTGCCTTGGAGGGGCAAAGAATGGCTTGTGGGCCATCCTCACACATCACCGGCCATGGCTTGAGGGCACCGGCCGGCACTATAGATGGCCGGCCGGCTATCATTTTTTGGTCAATTGTATTTTTGGTCGGCTGATTACTGTGCATCTGCTTTTGCAGATATTTTTGTGCAGCTGGCATACACTTTCACCCCCTCAATTTATGGAGGGATTGCCCTCTTGTTAGCTTCCTTTGGAAGCTTTACAAGACCATTTTTGTCTACAAAAGAGAGGCTCTTCTCTCTTGTTGAAGGGTTAGACAAGTTAGACAAGTTATGCATTATTTTTCAGAGCTTTGAGTTCTAGGGTTAGGGTTTGTATACATCCTATCTCTATATCTCTCTTTCTTGGTGTATTTGTGTGTGTTTTAGGCCTTAGTATTGCACACAAACACCCACTACTACACCATTCTCTTGGAATTGAGGTTCTAGAGGGTTGTTTTTGAAGTTTTGAAGCTGGTTTGGACCTAAGGAGACTGTTGGTCCACCATTTGTGAAGAGGGTCTACAAGGGTAAGAAACTTGTCCCTTTTCTCCCATTTTTGCATAGCTTATTTACCTATCTTGCATCCGTTTTTTGAGCTTAGTGTATAACATATAAAAGTTGTGTTTTTGCTTGCTCTAAGTAGTTTCTTAAGGGTGTTTCAAGCTTTGGGGTTGTTTGACCCCTCTTAAGCCTTGAAAGGCTCCATTTTGTGCCATTTTGGTTGAGCTCTGGGACCAATGTGTTTGGGTCTCCTCACCATTGAAATCTTGAGGGATTTCAGAGGTGAGGATAGTGCCTTGAGGTCCCAAGAAGGAGAGGGCCAGCCCCCTCTCCTTGTTGTCCTTGAAAAGGGCCATTTTTTGCCTCTTGAGGGAGCATATAGTTTGAGTATGTATTGACCATGTCTTGGCTGATTTTTAGGCTCATTATGTCATAATATAGCATTGTTGTATGTTGGTTTTGGTACACCATGCTTGTCTAGCATACATACCTTGTAATGCCATGATTTGCCTCAATACATGCATAGCATTTAGACTACCATGCTTTTGTGTTTTGGCCAAGCTTTGTGAAGCTTATATGCATATTTTGATGTGCTAAGGGACTGTTTTAAGTCATTTGAGTCATCCATGCCTTGCTTTGTATAGCTACCATGTAATCTGTCACGCCCCCAACTTGCCCCTAAAAGTTTGGGCATGACCTGAACAGAAGATGACACTTAACCTGGTTCCATAGAGGGGCCTGCCCGGAAGCTATAAAACATAATTGATAAAAACCAGAAAGTATGACATCCATTGAGCTACTAAGTTATGCCAGGATCAAAACATTTTACAAGACTAGTACATCAAAAGCCAAAATACTTATAAGAGTTGGTTATTTACAGGCATATACAGAGCTAACCCCGAGATGGGGTATACAACAAAATCATTAGTTACATATCAACTTAGGCTATTAACAAAAGTGGGAGTCATCATCTAACAAATCCACAAAAGTAGGGTCCCGACTCCAAGCTTGGCTGTGCCTAGGCTGATAAAAGTATGACAGTGCCGAGCTAAGACCGTCCTCCTGGTGGATTACCTACAGAAACAGACATAATAAAGGGTGAGCCAAGCTCAGTGAATAATAGTGCAAGTATGCTTGTGAACATATTTAATGCTGAACTCATGTAATTAGTCCGTCTCTGTACCGCTTATTGGAACAACATAATCGGTTAATAATTATCATAAAGTGGCCCCTGGCCTAAGAACTTCACACATTCGGAAAGAGTCCTTGGATTCACAACTTACAATTTATCACATAAACCTTTGGTTCTGATTAATTCACAAGCTCACCATAGTGCTATTCATTTTTCACACATCGGCCCTCGGCCTCATAATTTCATTGTTCACATATGGCCCTTGGCCTCATAATTTCATTGTCCACAAATGGCCCTTGGCCTCATAATTTCACATTAGGGCTCTTAGCCACATTAGCTCACAAATGGTCCTAAGCCACATTGACTCACAATGGCACTAAGCCACATTGGTTCACAGATGGCTCTAAGCCACATTGATTCACAATGACACTAAGCCACATTGGTTCACAAATTTATACTTGCCTTGTTACATTCCATTAGTCACAAGTTTCATATAAGGTGTGTATCCCTTCACAACCTTTTTCAATGTTTTCACAATTTCGTATCAAACCACTTATGGCAACATATCATTTCATACCAATCATTTCATGCCAACACAAGTTTAATAGTAAAATTCGTAACGTCAAGATATAACATCAATGTAATACGATAATACTTTCTACAAGGTCACAACATCATAAATAATACATGCTGAGTAGGGATACATTGAAGTACTATTACTCACTGTGTTGTGGCGGTGCACTTCCTTTTGAGGTGTTTCCTACACATATGAAAAATCACATTAGTCCCTTTTCATCCTTGTTAAATCAATATTCGGTTCGCTTACTTTGATTAAATTAACGAACATTCAAACAATGTAAATTGCAGGTTTTGACCACATTAGAGGACCCAACACGCAAAACGGAGCATCCCAACTTTTCTGCCCTGGGCCGCACGTGCGGCTAGGATTTCCCGCACGTGCGGCACACCTCCCGCACGTGCGGCATTGAGGCCCCGCACGTGCGGTTTTTGCAGTGTTGAAGCCCAACAATTTGCCATTTTCCCGCACGTGCGGCAGTGACTCCCGCACGTGCGGCTGAGGTTCCCGCACGTGCGGCCTTAGGCCCCGCACGTGCGGCGATTCTGCACTAAAGGTCCGAAATTTTTGCACAATTTTCTTCTTCTTATAGACATGTTTAGGCCTCAAAAATCTAGCTTTAAATTACCAATATAGAAGCTCAAAGCATGTAATTACATGTGAACAAGGATCAAGTTACATCTTTCATTTGAGTAAACAAAATCAATCATGAATCCACAACTTAAATTACTCCAATTCACAAGATTCCTACTTGTTCTCACATCACAACTCATAACAAAAATCTTGCCACATACTTGAATTCAAACAAATCAATAGAGTCAAAACATGCAAGGTAAGATCATCTTGCTAATTTACTACTTCTCATACTCACATCACCTCAATCCCAACTCCTAGGTACATGCTTATAGAAACATCTTCATATAAATTATGACTAGAAAGGTTGTGGATGCAAATTAGACAAACATTTACATACCTTAGCCCAAATCTCAACCTTCTTGATAATCTCCTCTCTCTACCCCTTCAACTCCTAAGCTTAGAGTTATGTTTCCTTAGCTTATCAAATGACCAAGAACATTCTTATATTTCCATGAAGAGATAATGAGACAAAAATCAATCGTTTACACATCCGAAAATTGAAATTTCACAGAAGTGCTTAATATTTCCTAAAAATTATGCTGGTTCCAAATATGTGAACAATTTTAACTTATTAAGCCGCTAAGGCCCTCGATTTCCACTCGATCGTCCTAGGAGTAACAGATACATTTCTTTTCTAACAGATACATTTCATTCCACAAGGCATTACAACATAGTTACTTGAACTTATTTTCTTGTACGGTTTCATCTTAGACATTTAACAACACAGAATAAAGGACGGACATATATCACAAGCATATATGAGGGTCGGGTTGTTACACTCTCCCCCCCTAAAAAAAAGTTTGGTCCCTCAAACTTGCTTTTACCTCAAAACGGAAACAGATATGGATACTGTTGCTGCACATCCTCCTCTTTTTCCCACTTAGCTTCAGTGCCATAGTGTTCTTGCCACTCTACCTTTACCATGGGAATTTCCCGATTGCGCAATTGCTTTACTTGTCGCTCCAAGATTCGTAGTGGTCTTTCTTCATAACTTAACTTATCATCTAGCACAAGTTGGCAATGGTCTATGACATGAGATGGATCTGAAAGGTATCCTCGAAGCATAGAAACATGGAACACATTATGTATTTGACTCATACTCGGCGGAAGAGCCACTCGGTAAGCTACTAAACCCACCCTTTCTAGAATTTGGAAAGGGCCAACATACCGGGGCGTTAATTTTCCCTTTTTCCCAAATCTCGGATGTCCTTTTAATGGGGTGACTTTCACGAACACATAACTACCCACTTCAAACTCCAAATCCCTCCGTCTGTTATCTGCATAACTCTTCTGCCTGCTTTGCGCCGTTTTTAACCTCTCCCGGATAATTTTAACCTTTTCAGTTGTTAATTGCACAATTTCAGGACCCAACAATGCCCTGTCCCCGACTTCAGCCCAACATACAGGGGAACGACATGGTTTTCCATACAGAGCTTCATAAGGTGCCATTTCGATGCTCGAATGGTAACTGTTATTGTAGGCGAACTCTATCAACGGTAGATGGGTTTCCCAGCTTTCTTGAAAATCCAATACACACAGTCGGAGCATATCTTCTAAAGTTTGTATGGTTCTCTCGGATTGACCGTCAGTTTGAGGGTGAAAAGCGGTGCTGAACGTAAGTTCGGTACCCATAGCCTCCTGTAAACTCTGCCAAAATCTTGAAACAAACTTGGGGTCTCTATCTGACACAATTGACACTAGAACACCATGAAGCCTTACAATTTCATTTATATACAGTACTGCCAGCTTATCCGCATTATACTGAGTCTTTACAGGCAAGAAGTGAGCAGACTTGGTTAATCGGTCCACAATGACCCAAATCGAATTCATACCTCGAGGAGTCCTCGGTAACCCCACAACAAAATCCATGGTCAAATGCTCCCATTTCCATTCCGGGATGGGAAGGGGTTGTAGTAATCCCGCTGGTCTTTGATGTTCCGCCTTGACTTGTTGACACTGCAGACATTTAGAAACAAATTCCGCGATCTCCTTTTTCATGTTTGGCCACCAAAAATTTTGTTTTAAGTCTCGGTACATTTTAGTACTTCCCGGGTGTATTGATGATCTCGAAGCATGTGCTTCTCCTAACAACTTCCGCTTAAGCTCCAACACATTAGGGACACATATTCGACTTTGGAACTTTAGTATCGAATCTACATAACTGAATCCCGCTTTTGGTTTTGCCTCTAACTCTTCATAGATTTTCTTTAAGGTTTCATCTTCTAGTTGATGTAATTTAATCTCCTCCAGTAAGGTGGGCTGAGCTCTTACTGCTGCTAGTACGGC
This sequence comes from Camellia sinensis, assembly GCF_004153795.1. Lineage (NCBI taxonomy): Eukaryota > Viridiplantae > Streptophyta > Magnoliopsida > Ericales > Theaceae > Camellia > Camellia sinensis. The sequence continues at coordinate 57,721 of NW_021024560.1, forward strand.
CTCCTGTTCACGTACCACTAGGTCCATATTCATTTTATCCAGTTCATTCCTCAACTCCTTTCTTTCTATCAACAGATTGGCCAAGTCCCCCATATCCTTCCGACTAAGTGCATCTGCCACCATGTTGGCTTTACCAGGATGATATTGGATCTGCAAGTCATAATCCTTGATCAACTCGAGCCATCGCCGTTGGCGCATGTTCAACTCTTTCTGGGTAAACAGGTACTTGAGGCTTTTATGATCAGTATAAACTTCGCAGGTTGTACCATAAAGATAGTGCCGCCATATTTTCAAAGCAAAAACTACTGCCGCCAATTCGAGATCGTGTGTGGGATAATTCTTCTCGTGGGGTTTCAGTTGCCGAGAAGCATAGGCAATAACCCTTCCATTTTGCATTAGCACACAACCAAGCCCCTTGTGCGAAGCATCACTGTAAATTACGAATCCCTCGGTACCAGATGGCAAGGCCAAAACTGGTGCTGTCGTCAATCTTGTTTTTAATTCTTGGAAAGCGGATTCCCGTTCCTCTGACCATTCGAACGCAACTCCCTTTCGTGTCAGTTGGGTAAGCGGCACAGTGATTTTGGAGAAATTTCGAACAAACCTCCTATAATATCCAGCTAATCCCATGAAACTTCGTACCTCGGTTACATTAGTGGGAGTTGGCCAATTCACAATTGCTTCAACTTTGTATGGGTCAACAGAGACTCCTTCCTTTGTCACCACATGCCCCAAAAATGCCACTTCTTGTAGCCAGAATTCACATTTCTTCAATTTCGCATACAGTTTCTTCTCCCGGAGTGTTTGAAGGATTAAGCGAAGATGATCCTCATGAGCTTCTGCACTCTTCGAGTATATAAGAATGTCATCGATAAATACCACCACAAATTCGTCTAGATAGGGCTTGAAGACGCGATTCATTAGATCCATAAATGCTGCTGGTGCGTTTGTAACCCCGAAGGGCATAACCAAAAATTCATAATGGCCGTACCGGGTTCGGAAAGCTGTCTTCTCCACATCATTAGCTTTAACTTTCAATTGATGATAGCCAGACCGTAAATCAATTTTTGAGAAAACCTGTGCCCCTTGTAACTGATCGAATAAGTCATCTATCCGTGGTAAGGGGTACTTATTTTTAATTGTCACCTTATTCAGTTCCCTATAGTCGATACATAACCGAAGTGTTCCGTCCTTCTTTTTCACAAACAATACTGGCGCACCCCAAGGAGATACACTCGGGCGGATAAATCCCTTGTCAAGCAGATCCTGCAATTGAATCTTCAACTCTTTCATTTCAGCTGGTGACATCCTGTAGGGTGTCTTCGAGATAGGTTGGGTTCCAGGCGCCACTTCAATTATAAACTCAATTTCTCGGTCTATTAGTTGGCCCGGCAATTCTTCGGGAAAAACATCCGGAAACTCACGGACCACTGGAATCACATCAATATTCTCATTCATCCTTTGCCCTTCTAAAACGCTACATAGATACCCCCGACAGCCCTTTCGTATTAAGTTACAAGCCTTCACAGCAGATATCAGATAAGGTGGCGAAATCACTTCCTGCCCTTGAACCACAGACTCCGATTGCCCCGGAGGACAAAAATTAATTTGCTTAGTCACACAGTTTATAGTTGCACCATAAGCACTTAGCCAATCCATTCCCAAAATAACATCAAAATAGGTCATATCAAGAGGCACTAAATTAGCACACACCCGAATATCCCCAAGTTGAAGTTCACAGGCTAGGTATATAGTAGCACAAATCATAGACTCTCCCAAAGGGGAGGACACACACAATATGTAAGGTAAGTTTTCTTCAGTTTTATCTAAATTAGGAGCGAAGAATTTCGACACAAATGAGTGAGTAGAGCCAGAATCAAACAATACATGCGCAGATTGACCACAAATAGTAAATGTACCTGACACCACTGTTGCTGTATTTTGTACATCACCTGGAATCAATGCGAACACCCTACCTTGTCTTGCAGTGTCTTTGTTATTACTCGGTTTGGCAGCCGTCTTCGCATTGGGGGTCAGGGTAGACCCCGCGGAACTTGTAGCGGGTCTATTGCCTTTTTGTTGAACCAATTGTGGACAATCCCTTACCAAATGTCCCGTTTTCCCACATTTAAAACATGCTCCAGTCCTCCAGTGACAAGTTCCTCGATGTTGCCTTCCACAGTCTGGACACACCGGAGTGGAATTTTGAGTAAAAGTAGTGGTGCTAAAATTCCCTGAATTGTGCTTCTTAGCGGGTGGAGTAACGGATCTCTTTGACCATTGGTTGTTCTGTCTCTTCCCTTTCCACTCGGAAATCCGATTCTGGGCCGCAAGATTTCCTTCTGCGATAACAGCCCTTTCTAGCACCTCAACATACGTGGGTAATTTTAGCATATTGACCCGGTCCAAAATGGCACCCCGTAATCCCCCTTCAAATTTTCGTGCCTTCTTATAGTCTGTATCTACCATATGAGGGGCAAACCGAGCTAATTCAGCAAATTGGGCCTCATATTCTGCAACAGTCTTATTTCCTTGTCTAAGAGTCTCAAATTCCGTCACCTTCTTATCTCGCATGCTTTGAGGAAAATACTTATCATAGAACAGCTCCAGAAATCTACCCCATGTTAAGTCCCGATGCACTGTTCTTGTAAGCATCCACCATCTTCGCGCCTCATCTTCAAGAGTAAAGGCGGCAAGTTGCACTTTCTGAGCTTCAGTACATGGAAATACTTCAAACAATTTCTCTATTCCCAGCACCCACGCTTCAGCTTTCATAGGTTCAATTCCCCCCTTGAATGACGGTGGTTTCATCTTTTTGAACTCCTTTGTGAGTGTGATGGTTCGGTCCTCAACATGAACAT
>NW_021024560.1:67016-107016 GCF_004153795.1 Camellia sinensis
GTTCCAAACGGCCTTGGGCCCAATTCATACTCCTATTCATGGAAAAACGGCCTTCGGCCCATTCACTTGTGTCGAAACGCCGTTGGCCCATTCATTTCTGTCAAAATGGCCCTTCGGCCCATTCATTTATGTCAAAACGGCCTTTGGCCTACTCATTCATGTCAAAACGGCCTTTGGCCTACTCGTTCATGTCAAAACGACCTTCGGCCTACTCATTCATGTCAAAACGGCCTTTGGCCTACTCGTTCATGTCAAAACGACCTTCGGCCTACTCATTCATGTCAAAATGGCCTTTGGCCCACTCACATGTGTCAAAATGACCTTGGTCCATTCATTTACATTAGGACGACCTTTGGTCATTCATTTATATCAAAACAACCTTCGGTCCATTCATTCACATCAGGACGGCCTTTGGTCCATTCACATATATCAAAACGACCTTCGGTCCATTCATTCCTATCAGACTCTTGTCCACAATCCCAATTAACAACTCATAAGGTTTAAGGGAATAAACAATTGGACATTGACAAGCTTTCGAATATTGACATTACTCACAGTGATCGGCTTGTGGATTCGCCCTGGAGCTTGACCCTACACATTCCATGAACACAGAAAGGTCATTAACAATTCAATCCGTTCCTTAATTCACATATTCCTCTTTAGGCTTTATTCCTATCTCATTAACTCATTTGTAACACTTAACACATGCCTAAGAGTGATTACAAGTGAAAGAAGAACGGAAAACGAAACACAGGATGCATGAAACGGTTTTCCATCTACATTTCTTGCATGCAATGGCTCAAATTATACATTTACACATGCTAACATGCTACTAATGCAGATTACAACATTAGGAAGCTCAATTACATGAATTATCTACATGCATGTCCCAAAATATCTCAGACCCATCATCAACATGCTCAAATTCATACATTCAAGACTTATACTCCCATGATTTGTACATGCATGTGGGAGATGCTCATCATTCTCAACTTAGATGGTACAAATGGTGATTACCACATGAGCTTTAACCAAAACTCAACATGAATCATGTGTTCCAAGCTCAAACATGCAGATTCAAAGTAATTTCTTACATGCATGAGTTCTAAGACTTCAAACTCAACAAAAATCAACTTATTACAAGCTCTTGATCACAAACAACTCTTGAACTCACCAGATTACAGGTTCAATTCATAATTTCAAGAGTCAATGGCTTACCTAGAAGTCCAATTCTTCAATCTATGGCCCAATTTGAGTTGGACTTCAATATTCCAAGCCCTCAAGATCAAACACAGATTTTTCTCTCTTCTCTCTCTCTAATGGCCGGCCCTCTCCGCCCCTTAGAGTGTATATCAGCCAAGTGAGAATTAGAGAGGGAGTTTAATTGAGTAGTGCTCATATACAACAAGCCCCACTAAGTCAATATAATAATATAAAATAAAGGGGGTACTTAGTTTATCATTTTAATCAGTTTAAATTGACCAGAATCAATTTTCAATTAAATTTCACCGTAGGCTCTAAAAATTATGCCAATCGCAATGGCATATTCAGTTTCAGGTTCTGTGGCCGATAAGGCCCTCAATTTAATTTCCAAAGCGGATTATTCAAACAGATATTCCTACGGTGAACAGATAAAACTTTCAAAATCACATATATTCACATAATGGCACATAAAATCATGGTAAACACATAATCACACTCAATTTAAGGACCAATTAGCATATTACGGAACAGGGGTATTACAAAAACTCTCTTCTTGAGTCATAGGAGAGAAAGTTAGAGAAAAGAAAGGGAATTAGGATGCAAATTAAAGGAAATTCAAGTTCATCCTCTCGGACTTGAGAATTGAACACTTATGTGAGGCCCCTGACTTTTTTTAAACCTTATTAGGTCCCTAAATTTTGAATTATTATAATAAAGCCCTTAGTTCGCCAATTAATCGCAAATTAAGCCCTAGGACTGAAAATGTATCACGGGCGAATTCGTACAAACCCTAATCGATCCTGGAAGCTTAGAAATCACTTCTAACACTCTAATATTAATTACTTAACTCTCAAATTTTAGATTAATCGCTCTAAACCTTAACTTTCGATTTTTACAGTCATCGTTCGGTTATTTACCTTTAAATTCAAAGCAAGATAATACAAACTGAATTATTTTACACTCGAGATAGATACTTTAATTGAACCCAAGCCCTCACATTTTTATTAAATCACAAATTGACCCCAAACAAGTACTATTATATATATACACTTTTACCCAAAAATATTTTTTAATAATATGTTTTACAATTTCCAAGATTTGTACAATATATATATATATATAACATGACCATCAATTCACCATCACATGGCTAGCTACCATACCCCCTTAGACTATAATCAATGTACTTTAAAATCTCTTGAAATCTTGGAGCAATAATGACTTTGGTACCTATAAAGATTTACTATATTTTTGTGTGTACTTCTAAGATATTTACATTAGTCCTAGACCTAACTAGATCATAATTAAATACATCATTAAGGTTCTAATCCTCCTCATTTCATTACATTTAATGTGAAGCCCCAGAAAAATGTATTTGAAATATTTCCTTAAAACCCCTTAGTTCTTAAATCATTTCGAATCTTGCCAGATAGCATTCTTAATTTTTATCGGGACAGGAATTACACTAGCTAGATTAGGTTTCCTAACCTAATTTAATTAAATTCTACATAAGTAAGATTCCAATACATGAGTTTGATTCCAAGCCCTCACTTCTTTATTTAAATTCTAAATTTACCCAAAACTAGTACTTGTACCTTGTACCTTGGTATACCATCACTCTTGCAATATATATATAGGTATGTATACACCTTGAAGAATGTGCCTAGGACATAAAATAATAAAGAAATTTCCCTTGACCCTTCCCTATGGCTAGCCTTCCTAGAAGAAAGTGAGAAGCCAATTTCCAAGAAACATCATCATGAACTTCTAGGAAAAACCACCAACCTATGACCTAGACCTAGGGTGCAAGTTTCAAAACTAGTTCCCTTTTAACTAAGTGTTGCCTAAATCATTGACCAAGCCTCCCTAATCCCTTCCATTTCCTTAGAATCCAAACAAATCCTAACATTCCCATCCATTTCCAACTAAGGGACTTTTTAGACTTTTTGCCTCAAAGGTTTGTCTATAAATACCAACACATCCCCCTAGCTTGCAAACACACATAACACACTCATCCACACACATATTCTATTAGAGAGAGGGAGGAGAGCAAGAGAGAGAGGTCTAGAGAGGGAGAGGGAGGAAGAAGAGAGCCTTCTTATGCAAACTTAGTAGGTAAGCCACCAACACAACCTTCTCTTCATTTTCTTTTCTAATGCATGTTCATTTTAAAGATTTTAAGTGATGTTTCAGATCTGTTATCATCATGTTCTTATGTTAAAAATACTAAGATTTAAGTGTTGTTTCCATCTCTCTTGTATTTTCCTCATTTTGGTACAAACCATCTTCTTTTTGTACAAATCTCTCAACTTTTCAAGGGCACTCTTTCAAACAAATTTTCTGAGTTAAACAGGTGATAGTTAGCATATTTTCCTCACAAAAGAAATGAAACTTTCCCATGGTGGAACCCCCTTTTTATAAATTTTCTTGTTTCGGGCATTCTACCTTAAAACCTGTTTTTGCAGTCAACTTTCAAAAATTCCAGGCAAATGTACAAAAATATTCTGAACCTATATTTTATGTAAAAACCTTACTTAAGGAGTTAGCTTCCAACTAAAATTGGTTTCATCGAAAAACATTGAGCGGTTTGCAAGAAAAACAAGTTTTCGTAACAGTCGACAGATCTGGGCAGATTCTGGACAGATTCTGGAACAGTGCTGGACTATTTTCTAAATAACTTAAAATCGGGAAAAGCAATCCCATTTCCGAAAAATGTTCTAGGAACTAGATCAAATTCTCTACGAACCACAGGAAAACCGAGTCCGGTGGATGAACCTAAGTAGTCCTTCCATATTAACCTTCCTGTGATGTTAAATCTGGAAATTTGTTATGTTTGGATGTTTTATACCCTTGTATTCATGAAAATGTTTAATGGCTTATTATCATATCTTGGCATAATGTTGTATGGGTATGTTATGTTATTTATCTTCTTATCTTGAGGAGGCATGCTTATGTGAATTTTATTTTATTGACTTAAAACACCTAATTCAACGGGAAACCTAATTGGGTGGGTATTGGGTTTTCGAACACTTGAGTAATGAAAAGATGAGAATATGTGTCATATGGATTGTTGGGATGCGTTCCCTATTGGAAGTTAAAGTCTTGCGCAAGTGGTTTTCGGAACCCTTGAACGGAGCGGTTGTATTCGGACCCTAGGTGGTTTGGTGTAAGGAGGGATTTCGGGCAAGGCCCTATTTTTACCGTCTCTTTTGAGGCCCTGCGGTTGGCGCTACGCGGTATATAACCGTTGGTAGGCATCCGAGGTTAGTTCTGCAACAAAGCAGCAAAAGAGGGGGCATACCGAATAATCCGCGTCCGATTCTTGTGGTTGGGAGGACGAAATCTCTTTGGGGGATTTCTAGTTTACTAACATCTGACCTAACTCTTTACTTATTTATTAGAATACCATTCTTTACTACTTGATGTTATAATTGTGATTGTGTATTGGACTGGGAAAAAGGAGTGGGGTGTGTGTGTGTGTTTACTGGGCATTCAAAGCTCACGGCGTATCATGCCAGGTGACGAAGAGGAACTCATAGCTGGAGATGTCGAACCTGAAACATTTGAAGACTTTTGGTTATCCTAGAAAAAAAAAAAAAGAAAGTTAGGAGTTCTTTTTGGATATTTTGTAAGACTCATACGAAGATTTAAACTTTCTTTTGAGATGTAATGTAATGGAACGAACTTTTGTAATAAAGGATATTCATGGCTGTTATGTTCTATATATTTATATGTATGAACCTTATCGTTGCTTATGAGACCTTGTGTCAATACCTTTTAAGATCTGTCAAAAGGGTAGTGCGCTGCCTAAGAAAGCCGGACTTAGAAGGGAGGCTCTTTGACTCCTCCGGCGATCTGGGATCTTACTTGGTTATTGGCCATAGGACTCACTAGTGACTCTCCCTTGACTGCAACCTATAGTGTAGAATTGGGGCGTCACAACTTAGGTGATTTAGAAAACTTTAAATGACATGCTTAAGTTAGACTAATACGGTTTTGCACAATCACTAAGTAAAATCTCTTTTCTGGAGGCTTAGCAAGATTAGTTCGAGTTAAACTTGGCCACTTAAGCTAATGAAACTGTTCGTTGCCTAAGCTAATTAGTTCCTAGAAAAAAAGAGAGAGGAGCGAAGAGAGTTGGAGAAAAACTTTCTTCCTGAGAACTAGAAGAGATAGTTGGGGAAAAGGGAGGTAAATAGAATGAAACATACAGGGAATTGAAATTCATCGATTTGGATATGTTAATTGAAAACACTTAGGTGATTTAGATAACATGAAATGAGTTGCTTAAGTTAAACTATTAACGATAAGCTACGATTATTCCGTAAATTACCTTTCTTGGAGGCCAAGCAAGATTAGTTTGAGTGAAACTTGGCCTCTTAAGCCAATGAAACTGATAGCTACCTAAGCTAATTAGTTTCTGCAATAAAAGAGTGAAGGTTCTAGAAGGACGGAGGGAGTTAGAGAAATCTTTCTTCCTTGGTGGTGGAAGAGAAAGTTTGGGCAAAGAACGGGAAATATGATGCGAATTGAAATTCAACTTTTTGGACTTGAGGATTGAACACTTAGGTGATTTAGAAAACATTAAATGAGTTGCTTAGGTAAAGGTAATATCGTTAAGCTACCATTACTCCGCATATTCTCTTTCTTGGAGGCTAAGAAAGATTAGTTGGAGGTAAACTTAGCCACCTAAGCCAATGATACTAATAGTTGCCTATGCTAATTGGTTTGTAGAAGAAAAGAGAGAAGGTTGGAGAACGACAGAGAGAGTTATGGAAAAAATAGATAGTCAGAGAGACGATACAGAATTAGGAAGAAAATTAAAGGAAATTCAAATTCATCCGTTTGGACTTGAGAACTGAACACTTAGGTGAATTAGAAAACATAAAATGAGTTGCTTAAGTTAAACCAATATCGTTAAGCTACAATTACACCGTAAATTCTCAGTCTTGTAGGCTAATCAAGATTAGTTTGCGTGAAGCTTGGCCTCTTAAGATAATGACTAAGCTAATTTGTTCCTACAATAAAAGAAAGAACGTTCTAGAAGGACGGTCGGAGAGAGTTAGATAGAATCTTTCTTCTTGAGTGGTAGAGGAGAAAGTTAGAGAAAGGAAATGGAAATACGATGAAAAGTAAGACGAATTCATATTCATCCTTTTGGACTTGGCAGTTGAGCACTAAGGTGATTTAGAAAACATTAACTGAGTTGCTTAGGGAAAAGTAATATCGTTGGGCTACAATTACTCCGTCTATTCTCTTTCTTGGAGGCTAAAAAAGATCAGTTTGAGCCAAACTTGGCCATCTAAGCTAATGATACTAATAGTTGCCTAAGCTAATTAGTTCCTAGAGCAAAAGGGAGAAGGTTAGAGAACGACGGAGAGAGCAAGATGAAAAAGAGAAAGCTGGGGAAATGAAACGGAATTGGGATGAAAATTAACGGGAATTCAAATTCGTCCGTTTGGGCATGAGAACAGAACACTTAGGTGATTTAGAAAACATGAAATGAGTTGCTTAAGTTAAACTAATATCGTTAAGCTACAGTTACTACGTAAACTCTCTTTGCTAATCAAGATTAGTTTGCGTGAAACTTGGCCTCTTAAGATAATGACTAAGCTAACTTGTTCCTACAATAAAAGAGAGAACGTTCTAGAAGGACGGAGAGAGTTAGAGAGAATCTTTGTTCCTAAGTGGTAGAGGAGAAAGTTAGAGAAAAGAAATGGAAATACGAAGAAAATTAAAGCGAATTCAAATTCATCTTTTTCGACATGAGCATTGAACACTTAGGTGATTTAAAAAACATGAAATGAGTTGCTTAAGTTAAACTAATATTGTTAAGCTACAGTTACTCCATAAACTCTCTTTCTTGGAGGCTAATCAAGATCAGTTTGCGTGAAACTTGGCCTCTTAAGATAATGACTAAGCTAACTTGTTCCTACAATAAAAGAGAGAACGCTCTAGAAAGACGGAGAGAGTTAGAGAGAGTCTTTTTTTCCGGAGTGGTAGAGGAGAAAGTTAGAGAAAAGAAATGGAAATACGAAGAAAATCAAGGCGAATTCAAATTCATCTTTTTGGACTTGAGAATTGAGCACTTAGGTGATTTAGAAAACATTAAATGAGTTGCTTAAGCAAAAGAAATGTCGTAATGCTACAATTGCACTGCATATTCTCTTTCTTCCAGGCTAAGAAAGATTAGTTTCAGTTAAACTTGGCCGCTTAGGCTAATGAAACTAATAGTTCCCTAAGCTAGTTTTTTCCTAGAACAAAAGAGAGAGGGTTGGAGAAGGACGGAGACAGTTAGAGGAAAACTTTCTTCTTGAGTGGTAGGAGAGAAAGTTAGAGAAAAGAAAGGGAATTAGGATGCAAATTAAAGGGAATTCAAGTTCATCCTCTTGGACTTGAGAATTGAACACTTAGGTGATTTAGAAAACTTTAAATGAGATGCTTAAGTTAGACTAATACGGTTTTGCACAATCACTAAGCAAAATCTCTTTTCCGGAGGCTTAGCAAGATTAGTTCGAGTTAAACTTGGCCAGTTAAGCTAATGAAACTGTTTGTTGCCTAAGCTAATTAGTTCCTAGAGAAAAAAGGAAGGGGCAGAGAGAGTTAGAGAGAAACTTTCTTCTTGAGAACTAGAAGAGGTAGTTGGGGAAAAGGGAGGTAAATAGAATGAAACTTACAGGGAATTGAAATTCAACGATTTGGATATGAGAATTCAACACTTAGGTGATTTAGATAACATGAAACGAGTTGAGAATTGAACACTTAGGTGATTTAGAAAACATGAAATGAGTTGGTTAACTTAAACTAATATCGTTAAGCTACAGTTACTCCATAAACTCTCTTTCTTGGAGGGTAATCAAGATTAGTTTACGTGAAACTTGGCCTCTTAAGATAATGACTAAGCTAACTTGTTACTACAATAAAAGAGAGAACGCTCCGGAAGGATGGAGAGAGTTAGAGAGAATCTTTGTCCCAGAGTGGTAGAGGAGAAAGTTAGAGAAAATAAATGGAAATACGAAGAAAATTAAGGCGAATTCAAATTCATCTTTTCGGACTTGAGAATTGAACACTTAGGTGATTTAGAAAACATTAAATGAGTTGCTTAAGCAAAAGAAATGTCGTTAAGCTAGAATTGAACCGTATATTCTCTTTCTTGGAGGCTAAGAAAGATTAGTTTGAGTTAAACTTGGCCGCTTAGGCTAATGAAACTAATAGTTGCCTAAGCTAGTTTGTTCCTAGAACAAAAGAGAGAGGGTTGGAGAAGGACGGAGAGAGTTAGAGGAAAACTTTCTTCTTGAGTGGTAGGAGAGAAAGTTAGAGAAAACAAAGGGAATTTGGATGCAAATTAAAGGGAATTCAAGTTCATCCTCATGGACTTGAGAATTGAGCACTTAGGCGATTTGGAAAACTTTAAATGAGATGCTTAAGTTAGACTAATACGGTTTTGCACAATCACTAAGTAAAATCTCTTTTCTGGAGGCTTAGCAAGATCAGTTCGAGTTAAACTTGGATACTTAAGCTAATGAAACTGTTCGTTGCCTAAGCTAATTAGTTCCTAGAAAAAAACAGAGAGGGGCAGAGAGAGTTAGAGAGAAACTTTCTTCCTGAGAACTAGAAGAGATAGTTGGGGAAAAGGGAGGTAAATAGAATGAAACTTACAGGGAATTGAAATTCATCGATTTGGATATGAGAATTGAAAACACTTAGGTGATTTAGATAACATGAAACGAGTTGCTTAAGTTAAACTATTAACGATAAGCTACGATTATTCTGTAAATTACCTTTCATGGAGGCTAAGCAAGATTAGTTTGAGTGAAACTTGGCCTCTTAAGCTAATGAAACTGATAGCGGCATAAGCAAATTAGTTTCTACAATAAAAGAGCGAATGTTCTAGAAGGACGGAGGGAGTTAGAGAAAATCTTTCTTCCTTTGTGGTGAAAGAGAAAGTTTGGGCAAAAAAAGGGAAATATGATGCGAATTGAAATTCAACTTTTTGGACTTGAGAATTGAACACTTAGGTGATTTAGAAAACATTAAATGAGTTGCGTAGGTAAAGGTAATATCGTTAAGCTACCATTACTCCGTATATTCTCTTTCATGGAAGCTAAGAAAGATTAGTTAGAGGTAAACTTAGTCACCTAAGCCAATGATACTAATAGTTGCCTATGCTAATTGGTTTGTAGAAGAAAAGAGAGAAGGTTGGAGAAGGACAGAGAGAGTTATGAAAAAAATAGGAAGTTAGAGAGACAATAGGGAATAAGGAAGAAAATTAAAGGAAATTAAAATTCATCCGTTTGGACTTGAGAACTGAACACTTAGGTGATTTAGAAACATGAAATGAGTCGCTTAAGTTAAACTAATATCGATAAGCTACAATTACCCCTTAAATTCTAAGTCTTGTAGACTAATCAAGATTAGTTTGTGTGAAGATTGGCCTTTTAAGACAATGACTAAGCTAATTAGTAACTACAATAAAAGAGAGAACGTTCTAGAAAGACGGACGGAGAGAGTTAGAGAGAATCTTTCTTCCTGAGTGGTAGAGGAGAAAGTTAGAGAAAGGAACTGGAAATACGATGAAAAGTATGGCGAATTCAGATTCATCCTTTTGGAATTGGGAATTGAGCACTTAGGTGATTTAGAAAACATTAAATAAGTTGCTTAGGTAAAAGTAATATCGTTAAGCTACAATTACTCGGTATATTCCCTTTCTTGGAGGCTTAGACAGATTAGTTTGAGCTAAACTTGGCCACCTAAGCTAATGATACTAATAGTTGCCTAAGCTAATTAGTTCCTAGAGCAAAAGGGAGATGGTTAGAGAAGGATAGAGAGAGCAAGAGGAAAATGAGAATGCTAGGGAAATGAAAGGGAATTGGGATGAAAATTAGCTGGAATTCAAATTCGTCCGTTTGGGCATGAGAACTGAACTCCTAGGTTCTTTAGAAAACATGAAATGAGTTGCTTAAGTTAAACTAATATCGGTAAGCTACAGTTACTCCGTAAACTCTCTTTCTTGGAGGCAAATCAAGATTAGTTTGCGTGAAACTTGGCTTCTTAAGATAATGAATAAGCTAACTTGTTCCTATAATAAAAGAGAGAACGTTCTAGAAGGACGGATAGAGTTAGAGAGAATCTTTGTCCCTGAGTGGTAGAGGAGAAAGTTAGAGGAAAGAAATGGAAATACGAAGAAAATTAAGGCGAATTCAAATTCATCTTTTTGGACTTGAGAATTGAACACTTAGGTGATTTAGAAAACATGAAATGAGTTGCTTAAGTTCAACTAATATCGTTAAGCTACAGTTACTCTATAAACTCTCTTTCTTGGAGGCTAATCAAGATTAGTTTGCGTGAAACTTGGCTTCCTAAGATAATGACTAAGCTAACTTGTTCCTACAATAAAAGAGAGAACGCTCTAGAAGGACGGAGAGAGTTAGAGAGAATCTTTGTTCCTGAGTGGTAGAGGAGAAAGTTAGAGAAAAGAAATGGAAATACGAAGAAAATTAAGGCGAATTCAAATTCATCTTTTTGGACTTGAGAATTGAGCACTTAGGTGATTTAGAAAACATTAAATGAGTTGCTTAAGCAAAAGAAATGTCGTTAAGCTACAATTGCATATCATATTCTCTTTCTTCCAGTCTAAGAAAGATTAGTTTCAGTTAAACTTGGCTGCTTAGGCTAATGAAACTAATAGTTGCCTAAGCTAGTTTTTTCCTAGAACAAGAGAGAGAGGGTTGCAGAAGGACGGAGAGAGTTAGAGGAAAACTTTCTTCTTGAGTCGTAGGAGAGAAAGTTAGAGAAAAGAAAGGGAATTAGGATGCAAATTAAAGGGCATTCAAGTTCATCCTCTTGGACTTGAGAATTGAGCACTTAGGTGATTTTAAAAACTTTAAATGAGATGCTTAAGTTAGACTAATACGGTTTTGAACAATCACTGAGTAAAATCTCTTTTCTGGAGGCTTAGCAAGATTAGTTCGATTTAAACTTGGCCAGTTAAGCTAATGAAACTGTTCGTTGCCTAAGCTAATTAGTTCCTAGAAAAAAAAAGGGAGGGGCAGAGAGAGTTAGAGAGAAACTTTCTTCCTGAGAACCGGAAGAGATAGTTGGGGAAAAGGGAGGTAAATAGAATGAAACTTATAGGGAATTGAAAATCATCAATTTGGATATGAGAAATGAAAACACTTAGGTGATTTAGATAACATGAAACGAGTTGCTTAAGTTAAACTATTAACGATAAGCTACGATTATTCCGTAAATAACCTTTCTTGGAGGCTAAGCAAGATTTGTTTGAGTGAAACTTGGCCTCTTAAGCCAATGAAACTGATAGCTGCCTAAGCTAATTAGTTTCTGCAATAAAAGAGCGAATGTTCTAGAAGGACGGAGGGAGTTGGAGAAAATCTTTTTTCCTTTGTGGTGGAAGAGAAAGTTTGGGCGAAGAAAGGGAAATATGATGCGAATTGAAATTCAACTTTTTGGACTTGAGAATTGAACACTTAGGTGATTTAGAAAACATTAAATGAGTTTCTTAGGTAAAGGTAATATCGTTAAGCTACCATTACTCCGCATATTCTCTTTCTTGGAGGCTAATAAAGATTAGTTGGATGTAAACTTAACCACCTAATCCAATGATACTAGTAGTTGCCTATGCTAATTGGTTTATAGAAGAAAAGAGAGAAGGTTGGAGAAGGACGGAGAGAGTTAGGGAAAAAATAGGAAGTTAGAGAGACGATACGGAATTAGGAAGAAAATTAATGGAAATTCAAATTCATCCGTTTGGACTTGAGAACTGAACACTTAGGTGAATTAGCAAACATGAAATGAGTTGCTTAAGTTAAACAAATATCGTTAAGCTACAATTACCCCGTAAATTCTCAGTCTTGTAGACTAATCAAGATTAGTTTGCGTGAAGCTTGGCCTCTAAGATAATGACTAAGCCAATTTGTTCCTGTAATAAAACAGAGAACGTTCTAGAAGGACGGGCGGAGAGAGTTAGAGAGAATCTTTCTTCTTGAGTGGTAGAGGAGAAAGTTAGAGAAAGGAAATGGAAATACGATGAAAAGTAAGGCGAATTCAGATTTATCCTTTGGGACTTGGGAATTGAGCGCTTAGGTGATTTAGAAAACATTAAATGAGTTGCTTAGGTAAAAGTAATATCGTTAAGCTACAATTACTCCGTAAATTCTCTTTATTGGAGGCTAAGAAAGATCAGTTTGAGCTAAACTTGGCCACCGAAGCTAATGATTCTAATAGTTGCCTAAGCTAATTAGTTCCTAGAGCAAAAGGGAGAAGGTTATAGAAAGACGGAGCGAGCAAGAGAAAAAAGAGAAAGCTAGGGAAATGAAAGGGAATTGGGATGAAAATTATCGGGAATTCAAATTCGTCCGTTTGGGCATGAGAACTGAACACTTAGGTGATTTAGAAAACATGAAATGAGTTGCCTAAGTTAAACTAATATCGTTAAGCTACAGTTACTCCGTAAACTCTCTTTCTGGGAGGCAAATCAAGATTAGTTTGCGTGAAACTTGGCCTCTTAAGATAATGAATAAGCTAACTTGTTCCTATAATAAAAGAGAGAACGTTCTAGAAGGACGGATAGAGTTAGAGAGAATCTTTGTCCCTGAGTGGTAGAGGAGAAAGTTAGAGGAAAGAAATGGAAATACGAAGAAAATTAAGGCGAATTCGAATTCATCTTTTTGTACTTGAGAATTGAACACTTAGGTGATTTAGAAAACATGAAATGAGTTGCTTAAGTTCAACTAATATCGTTAAGCTACAGTTACTCTATAAACTCTCTTTCTTGGAGGCTAATCAAGATTAGTTTGCGTGAAACTTGGCCTCCTAAGATAATGACTAAGCAAACTTGTTCCTACAATAAAAGAGAGAACGCTCTAGAAGGACGGAGAGAGTTAGAGAGAATCTTATTTCCTGAGTGGTAGAGGAGAAAGTTAGAGAAAAGAATTGGAAATACGAAGAAAATTAAGGCGAATTCAAATTCATCTTTTTGGACTTGAGAATTGAGCACTTAGGTGATTTAGAAAACATTAAATGAGTTGCTTAAGCAAAAGAAATGTCGTTAAGCTACAATTGCACGGCATATTCTCTTTCTTCCAGGCTAAGAAAGATTAGTTTCAGTTAAACTTGGCCGCTTAGGCTAAACTAATAGTTGCCTAAGCTAGTTTTTTCCTAGAACAAGAGAGAGAGGGTTGGAGAAGGACAGAGAGAGTTAGAGGAAAACTTTCTTCTTGAGTGGTAGGAGAGAAAGTTAGAGAAAAGAAAGGGAATTAGGATGCAAATTAAAGGGAATTCAAGTTCATCCTCTTGGACTTGAGAATTGAGCACTTAGGTGATTTAGAAAACTTTAAATGAGATTCTTAAGTTAGACTAATACGGTTTTGCACAATCACTAAGTAAAATCTCTTTTCTGGAGGCTTAGCAAGATTAGTTCGACTTAAACTTGGCCAGTTAAGCTAATGAAACTGTTCGTTGCCTAAGCTAATTAGTTCCTAGAAAAAAAATGGGAGGGGCAGAGAGAGTTAGAGAGATACTTTCTTCCTGAGAACCGGGAGAGATAGTTGGGGAAAAGGGAGGTAAATAGAATGAAACTTACAGGGAATTGAAATTCATCAATTTGGATATGAGAATTGAAAACACTTAGGTGATTTAGATAACATGAAACGAGTTGCTTAAGTTAAACTATTAACGATAAGCTACGATTATTCCGTAAATAACCTTTCTTTGAGGCTAAGCAAGATTAGTTTGAGTGAAACTTGGCCTCTTAAGCCAATGAAACTGATAGCTGCCTAAGCTAATTAGTTTCTGCAATAAAAGAGCGAATGTTCTAGAAGGACGGAGGGAGTTGGAGAAAATCTTTTTTCCTTTGTGGTGGAAGAGAAAGTTTGGGCGAAGAAAGGGAAATATGATGCGAATTGAAATTCAACTTTTTGGACTTGAGAATTGAACACTTAGGTGATTTAGAAAACATTAAATGAGTTTCTTAGGTAAAGGTAATATCGTTAAGCTACCATTACTCCGCATATTCTCTTTCTTGGAGGCTAATATAGATTAGTTGGATGTAAACTTAACCACCTAATCCAATGATACTAGTAGTTGCCTATGCTAATTGGTTTATAGAAGAAAAGAGAGAAGGTTGGAGAAGGACGGAGAGAGTTAGGGAAAAAATAGGAAGTTAGAGAGACGATACGGAATTAGGAAGAAAATTAATGGAAATTCAAATTCATCCGTTTGGACTTGAGAACTGAACACTTAGGTGAATTAGCAAACATGAAATGAGTTGCTTAAGTTAAACAAATATCGTTAAGCTACAATTACCCCGTAAATTCTCAGTCTTGTAGACTAATCAAGATTAGTTTGCGTGAAGCTTGGCCTCTAAGATAATGACTAAGCCAATTTGTTCCTGTAATAAAACAGAGAACGTTCTAGAAGGACAGGCGGAGAGAGTTAGAGAGAATCTTTCTTCTTGAGTGGTAGAGGAGAAAGTTAGAGAAAGGAAATGGAAATACGATAAAAAGTAAGGCGAATTCAGATTTATCCTTTGGGACTTGGGAATTGAGCGCTTAGGTGATTTAGAAAACATTAAATGAGTTGCTTAGGTAAAAGTAATATCGTTAAGCTACAATTACTCCGTAAATTCTCTTTCTTGGAGGCTAAGAAAGATCAGTTCGAGCTAAACTTGGCCACCGAAGCTAATGATTCTAATAGTTGCCTAAGCTAATTAGTTCCTAGAGCAAAAGGGAGAAGGTTAGAGAAGGACGGAGCGAGCAAGAGAAAAAAGGGAAAGCTAGGGAAATGAAAGGGAATTGGGATGAAAATTATCGGGAATTCAAATTCGTCCATTTGGGCATGAGAACTGAACACTTAGGTGATTTAGAAAACATGAAATGAGTTGCGTAAGTTAAACTAATATCGTTAAGCTACAGTTACTCCGCAAACTCTCTTTTTGGGAGGCAAATCAAGATTAGTTTGCGTGAAACTTGGCCTCTTAAGATAATGAATAAGCTAACTTGTTACTATAATAAAAGAGAGAACGTTCTAGAAGGACGGATAGAGTTAGAGAGAATCTTTGTCCCTGAGTGGTAGAGAAGAAAGTTAGAGGAAAGAAATGGAAATACGAAGAAAATTAAGGCGAATTCGAATTCATCTTTTTGGACATGAGAATTGAACACTTAGGTGATTTAGAAAATATGAAATGAGTTGCTTAAGTTAAACTAATATCGTTAAGCTACAGTTACTCCGTAAACTCTCTTTTTTGGAGGCTAATCAAGATTAGTTTGCGTGAAACTTGGCCTCCAAAGATAATGACTAAGCTAACTTGTTCCTGCAATGAAAGAGAGAACGCTCTAGAAGGACGGAGAGAGTTGGAGAGAATCTTATTTCCTGAGTGGTAGAGGAGAAAGTTAGAGAAAAGAATTGGAAATACGAAGAAAATTAAGGCGAATTCAAATTCATCTTTTTGGACTTGAGAATTGAGCACTTAGGTGATTTAGAAAACATTAAATGAGTTGCTTAAGCAAAAGAAATGTCGTTAAGCTACAATTGCACGGCATATTCTCTTTCTTCCTGGCTAAGAAAGATTAGTTTCAGTTAAACTTGGCCGCTTAGGCTAATGAAACTAATAGTTGCCTAAGCTAGTTTTTTCCAAGAACAAGAGAGAGAGGGTTGGAGAAGGACGGAGAGAGTTAGAGGAAAACTTTCTTCTTGAGTGGTAGGAGAGAAAGTTAGAGAAAAGAAAGGGAATTAGGATGCAAATTAAAGGGAATTCAAGTTTATCCTCTTGGACTTGAGAATTGAGCACTTAGGTGATTTTGAAAATTTTAAATGAGATGCTTAAGTTAGACTAATACAGTTTTGCACAATCACTAAGTAAAATCTCTTTTCTGGGGGCTTAGCAAGATTAGTTCGACTTAAACTTGGCCAGTTAAGTTAATGAAACTGTTCGTTGCCTAAGCTAATTAGTTCCTAGAAAAAAAATGGGAGGGGCAAAGAGAGTTAGAGAGATACTTTCTTCCGGAGAACCGGAAGAGATAGTTGGGGAAAAGTGAGGTAAATAGAATGAAACTTACAGGGAATTGAAATTCATCAATTTGGATATGAGAATTGAAAACACTTAGGTGATTTAGATAACATGAAACGAGTTGCTTAAGTTAAACTATTAACGATAAGCTACGATTATTCCGTAAATAACATTTCTTGGAGGCTAAACAAGATTAGTTTGAGTGAAACTTAGCCTCTTAAGCCAATGAAACTGATAGCTGCCTAAGCTAATTAGTTTCTGCAATAAAAGAGCGAATGTTCTAGAAGGACGGAGGGAGTTGGAGAAAATCTTTTTTCCTTGGTGGTGGAAGAGAAAGTTTGGGCGAAGAAAGGGAAATATGATGCGAATTGAAATTCAACTTTTTGGACTTGAGAATTGAACACTTAGGTGATTTAGAAAACATTAAATGAGTTGCTTAGGTAAAGGTAATATCGTTAAGCTACCATTACTCCGCATATTCTCTTTCTTGGAGGCTAAGAAAGATTAGTTGGAGGTAAACTTAGCCACCTAAGCCAATGATACTATTAGTTGCCTATGCAAATTGGTTTGTAGAAGAAAAGAGAGAAGGTTGGAGAAGGACGGAGTGAGTTAGGGAAAAAATAGGAAGTTAGAGAGACGATACGGAATTAGGAAGAAAATTAAAGGAAATTCAAATTCATCTGTTTGGACTTGAGAACTGAACACTTAGGTCAATTAGAAAACATGAAATGAGTTGCTTAAGTTAAACTAATATCATTAAGCTACAATTACCCCATAAATTCTCAGTCTTGTAGGCTAATCAAGATTAGTTTGCGTGAAGCTTGGCCTTTTAAGATAATGACTAAGCTAATTTGTTCCTACAATAAAAGAGAGAACGTTCTAGAAGGACGAACGGAGAGAGTTAGAGAGAATCTTTCTTCTTCAGTGGTAGAGGAGAAAGTTAGAGAAAGGAAATGGAAATACGATGAAAAGTAAGGTGAATTCATATTTATGCTATGGGACTTGGGAATTGAGCGCTTAGGTGATTTAGAAAACATTAAATGAGTTGCTTAGGTAAAAGTAATATCGTTAAGCTACAATTACTCCGTATATTCTTTTTCTTGAAGGCTAGGAAAGATCAGTTTGAGCTAAACTTGGCCACCGAAGCTAATGATACTAATAGTTGCCTAAGCTAATTAGTTCCTAGAGCAAAAGGGAGAAGGTTAGAGAAGGACGGGGCGAGCAAGAGAAAAAAGAGAAAGCTAGGGAAATGAAAGGGAATTGGGATGAAAATTAACGGGAATTCAAATTCGTCCGTTTGGGCATGAGAACTGAACACTTAGGTGATTTAGAAAACATGAAATGAGTTGCGTAAGTTAAACTAATATCGTTAAGCTACAGTTACTCCGTAAACTCTCTTTCTTGGAGGGAAATCAAGATTAGTTTGCGTGAAACTTGGCCTCTTAAGATAATGACTAAGCTAACTTGTTCCTACAATAAAAGAGAGAACGTTCTAGAAGGACGGAGAGAGTTAGAGAGAATCTTTGTTCCTGGGTGGTAGAGGAGAAAGTTAGAGAAAAGATTCAAATTCATCTTTTTGGACTTGAGAATTGAGCGCTTAGGTGATTTAGAAAACATTAAATGAGTTGCTTAAACAAAAGAAATGTCGTTAAGCTACAATTGAACTGTATATTCTCTTTCTTGGAGGCTAAGAAAGATTAGTTTGAGTTAAACTTGGCCGCTTAGGCTAATGAAACTAATAGTTGCCTAAGCTAGTTTGTTCCTCGAACAAAAGTGAGAGGGTTAGATAAGGACAGAGAGAGTTAGAGGAAAACTTTCTTCTTGAGTGGTAGGAGGGAAAGTTAGAGAAAAGAAAGGGAATTTGGATGCAAATTAAAGGGAATTCAAGTTCATCCTCTTGGAGTTGAGAATTGAACACTTAGGTGATTTAGAAAACTTTAAATGAGATGCTTAAGTTAGACTAATACGGTTTTGCGCAATCACTAAGTAAAATCTCTTTTCTGGAGGCTTACCAAGATTAGTTCGAGTTAAACTTGGCCACTTAAGCTAATGAAACTGTTCATTGCCTAAGCTAATTAGTTCCTAGAAAAAAAAAGAGAGGGGCGGAGAGTGTTAGATAGAAACTTTCTTCCGGAGAACTAGAAGAGATAGTTGGGGAAAAGGGAGGTAAATAGAATGAAACTTACAGGGAATTGAAATTCATCAATTTGGATATGAGAATTGAACACTTAGGTAATTTAGAAAGCATTAAATGAGTTGCTTAGGTAAAAGTAACATATTGTTAAGCTACAATTACTCCGTATATTCTCTTTCTTGGAGGCTAAGAAAGATCAGTTTGAGCTAAACTTGGCCACCTAAGCTAATGATACTAATAGTTGCCTATGCTAATTGGTTTGTAGAAGAAAAGAGAGAAGGTTGGAGAAGGACGGAGAGAGTTAGAGAGAAACTTTCTTCCTGAGAACTACAAGAGATAGTTGGGGAAAAGGGAGGTATTTCCGTGACTTGGCATCATTTTTAAGTTAAACTAATATCGTTAAGCTACAATTATCCCGTAAATTCCCAGTCTTGTGGGCTAATCAAGATTAGTTTGCGTGAAGAGAGGAGAAAGTTAGAGAAAGGAAATGGAAATACGATGAAAAGTAAGGCGGATTCGGATTCATCCTTTTGGACTTGGGAATTGAGCACATAGGTGATTTAGAAAACATTAAATGAGTTGCTTAGGTAAAAGTAATGTCGTTAAGCTACAATTACTCCGTATTTCTCTTTCTTGGAGGCTAAGAGAGATTAGTTTGAGCTAAACTTGGCCACCTAAGCTAATGATACTAATAGTTGCCTAAGCTAATTAGTTCCTAGAGAAAAAGGGAGAAAGGTTTGAGAAGGACGGAGAGAGCATGAGGAAAAAGAGAAAGCTAGGGAAATGAAAGGGAATTGGGATGAAAATTAACGGGAATTCAAATTCCTTCGTTTGGGCTTGAGAACTGAACATTTAGATGATTTACAAAACATGGAATGAGTTGCTTAAGTTAAACTAATACCGTTATGCTACAGTTATTCCGTAAACTCTCTTTCTTGGAGGCTAATCATGATTAGTTTGCGTGAAACTTGGCCTCTTAAGATAATGACTAAGCTAACTTGTTCGTACAATAAAAGAGAGAACGTTCTAGAAGGACGTAGAGAGTTAGAGAGAATCTTCTTTCCTGAGTGGTAGAGGAGAAAGTTAGAGAAAAGAAATGGAAATACGAAGAAAATTAAGGCAAATTCAAATTCATCTTTTTGGACTTGAGAAATGAGCACTTAGGTGATTTAGAAAACATTAAATGAGTAGCTTAAACAAAAGAAATGTTGTTAAGCTACAATTACACCGTATATTCTCTTTCTTGGACACTTAGAAAGATTAGTTTGAGTTAAACTTGGCCGCTTAGGCTAATGAAACTAATAGTTGCCTAAGCTAGTTCGTTCCTAGAACAAAAAAGAGAGGGTTGGAGAAGGACGGAGAGAGTTAGAGGAAATCTTTCTTCTTGAGTGGTAGGAGAGAAAGTTAGAGAAAAGAAAGGGAATATGGATGCAAATTAAAGGGAATTCAAGTTCATCCTCTTGGACTTGAGAATTGAGCACTTAGGTGATTTAGAAAACTTCAAATGAGATGCTTAAGTTAGACTAATACGGTTTTGCACAATCACTAAGTAAAATCTCTTTTCTGGAGGCTTAACAAGATTAGTTGGAGTTAAACTTGGCCACTTAAGCTAATGAAACTGTTCGTTGCCTAAGCTAATTAGTTCCTAGAAAAAAACAGAGAGGGGCGGAGCGAGTTAGAGAGAAACTTTCTTCTTGAGAACTAGAAGAGATAGTTGGGGAAAAGGGAGGTAAATAGAATGAAACTTACAAGGAATTGAAATTCATCGATTTGGATATGAGAATTGAAAACACTTAGGTGATTTAGATAACATGAAACGAGTTGCTTAAGTTAAACTATTAACGATAAGCTATGATTATTCCGTAAATTAACTTTGTTGGAGGCTATGCAAGATTAGTTTGAGTGAAACTTGGCCTCTTAAGCCAATGAAACTGATAGCTGCCTAAGCTAATTAGTTTCTGCGAGAAAAAAGTGAAGGTTCTAGAAGGATGAAGGGAGTTAGAGAAAATCTTTCTTCCTTGGTGGTGGAAGAGAACGTTTGGGCAAAGAAAGGGAAATATGATGCGAATTGAAATTCAACTTTTTGGACTTGAGGATTGAACACTTAGGTAATTTAGAAAACATTAAATGAGTTGCTTAGGTAAAGGTAATATCGTTAAGCTACCATTACTCCGTATATTCTCTTTCATGGAGGCTAAGAATGATTAGTTGGAGGTAAACTTAGCCACCTAAGACAATGATACTAATAGTTGCCTATGCTAATTGGTTTGTCGAAGAAAAGAGAGAAGGTTGGAGAAGGACGGAGAGAGTTATGAAAAAAATAGGAAGTTAGAGAGACAATAGGGAATTAGGAAGAAAATTAAAGGAAATTCAAATTCATCCGTTTGGACTTGAGAACTGAACACTTAGGTGATTTAGAAAACATGAAATGAGTTGCTTAAGTTAAACTAATATCGTTAAGCTACAATTACCCCGTAAATTCTCAGTCTTGTAGGCTAATCAAGATTAGTTTGCGTGAAGCTTGGCCTCTTAAGACAATGACTAAGCCAATTTGTAACTACAATAAAAGAGAGAACGTTCTAGAAGGATGGACGGAGAGAGTTAGAGAGAATCTTTCTTCCTGAGTGGTAGAGGAGAAAGTTAGAGAAATGAAATGGAAATACGATGAAAAGTAAGGCGAATTCAGATTCATCCTTTTGGACTTGGGAATTGAGCACTTAGGTGATTTAGAAAACGTTAAATGAGTTGCTTAGGTAAAAGTAATATCGTTAAGATACAATTACTCCATATATTCTCTTTTTTAGAGGCTAAGAAAGATTAGTTTGAGCTAAACTTGTCCACCTAAGCTAATGATACTAATAGTTGTGTAAGCTAATTAGTTCCTAGAGCAAAAGGGAGAAGGTTAGAGAAGGACGGAGAGAGCAAGAGGAAAAAGAGAAAGCTTGGGAAATGAAAGGGAATTGGGTTGAAAATTAACGGGAATTCAAATTCGTCCGTTTGGGCTTGAGAACTGAACACTTAGGTGATTTAGAAAACATGAAATGTGTTGCTTAAGTTAAACTAATATCGTTAAGCTACAGTTATTCCGTAAACTCTCTTTCTTGGAGGCTAATCAAGATTAGTTTGCGTGAAACTTGGCCTCTTAAGATAATGACTAAGCTAACTTGTTCGTACAATAAAAGAGAGAACGTTCTAGAAGGACGTAGAGAGTTAGAGACAATCTTCTTTCCTGAGTGGTAGAGGAGAAAGTTAGGGAAAAGAAATGGAAATACGAAGAAAATTAAGGCAAATTCAAATTCATCTTTTTGGACTTGAGAAATGAGCACTTAGGTGATTTAGAAAACATTAAATGAGTAGCTTAAACAAAAGAAATGTTGTTAAGCTACAATTGCACCGTATATTCTCTTTCTTGGACACTTAGAAAGATTAGTTTGAGTTAAACTTGGCCGCTTAGGCTAATGAAACTAATAGTTGCCTGAGCTAGTTTTTTCCTAGAACAAGAGAGAGAGGTTTGGAGAAGGACGGAGAGAGTTAGAACAAAACTTTCGTCTTGAGTCGTAGGAGAGAAAGTTAGAGAAAAGAAAGGGAATTAGGATGCAAATTAAAGGGAATTCAAGTTCATCCTCTGGGACTTGAGAATTGAACACTTAGGTGATTTAGAAAATTTTAAATGAGATGCTTAAGTTAGACTAATACGGTTTTGCACAATCACTAAGTAAAATCTCTTTTCTGGAGGCTTAGCAAGATTAGTTCGACTTAAACTTGGCCACTTAAGCTAATGAAACTGTTCGTTGCCTAAGCTAATTAGTTCCTAGAAAAAAATAGAGAGGGGCGAAGAGAGTTAGAGAGAAACTTTCTTCCTGAGAACTAGAGGAGATAGTTGGGGAAAAGGGAGGTAAATAGAATGCAACTTACAGGGAATTGAAATTCATCGATTTGGATATGAGGATTGAAAACACTTAGGTGATTTAGATAACATGAAACGAGTTGCTTAAGTTAAACTATTAACGAGAAGCTACGATTATTCCGTAAATTACCTTTCTTGGAGGCTAAGCAAGATTAGTTTGAGTGAAACTTGGCCTCTTAAGCCAACGAAACAGATAGATGTCTAAGCTAATTAGTTTCTGCAATAAAAGAGCGAATGTTCTAGAAGGACCGGGGGAGTTAGACAAAATCTTTCTTCCTTGGTGGTGGAAGAGAAAGTTTGGGCAAAGAAAGGGAAATATGATGCGAATTGAAATTCAAATTTTTGGACTTGAGAATTGAACACTTAGGTGATTTAGAAAACATTAAATGAGTTGCTTAGGTAAAGGTAATATCGTTAAGCTACCATTACTCCGCATATTCTCTTTCTTGGAGGCTAAGAAAGATTAGTTGGAGGTATACTTAGCCACCTAAGCCAATGATACTATTAGTTGCCTATGCAAATTGGTTTGTAGAAGAAAAGAGAGAAGGTTGGAGAAGGACGGAGTGAGTTAGGGAAAAAATAGGAAGTTAGAGAGACGATACGGAATTAGGAAGAAAATTAAAGGAAATTCAAATTCATCTGTTTGGACTTGAGAACTGAACACTTAGGTCAATTAGAAAACATGAAATGAGTTGTTTAAGTTAAACTAATATCGTTAAGCTACAATTACCCCATAAATTCTCAGTCTTGTAGGCTAATCAAGATTAGTTTGCGTGAAGCTTGGCCTTTTAAGATAATGGCTAAGCTAATTTGTTCCTACAATAAAAAAGAGAACGTTCTAGAAGGACGAACGGAGAGAGTTGGAGAGAATCTTTCTTCTTCAGTGGTAGAGGAGAAAGTTAGAGAAAGGAAATGGAAATACGATGAAAAGTAAGGCGAATTCAGATTTTATCCTTTTGGACTTGGGAATTGAGCACTTAGGTGATTTAGAAAACATTAAATGAGTTGCTTTGGTAAAAGTAATATCGTTAAGCTACAATTACTCTGTATATTCTCTTTCATGGAGGCTAAGAAAGATCAGTTTGAGCTAAACTTGGCCATCGAAGCTAATGATACTAATAGTTGCCTAAGCTAATTAGTTCCTAGAGCAAAAGGGAGAAGGTTAGAGAAGGACGGAGATAGCAAAAGGATAAAGAGAAAGCTAGGGAAATGGAAGGGAATTGGGATGAAAATTAACGGGAATTCAAATTCGTCCGTTTGGGCATGAGAACTGAACACTTAGGTGATTTAAAAACATGAAATGAGTTGCTTAAGTTGAACTAATATCGTTAAGCTACAGTTTTTTTTTGGGTGAATAAAAAAATATTTTGGGAGAATATTAAGATAATGACTAAGCTAACTTGTTCCTACAATAAAAGAGAGAACGTTCTAGAAGGACGGAGAGAGTTAGAGAGAATCTTTGTTCCTGAGTGGTAGAGGAGAAAGTTAGAGAAAAGAAATGAAAATACGAAGAAAATTAAGGCGAATTCAAATTCACCTTTTTGGACTTGAGCATTGAACACTTAGGTGATTTAGAAAACATGAAATGAGTTGCTTAAGTTAAACTAATATCGTTAAGGTACAGTTACTCCGTAAACTCTCTTTCTTGGAGGCTAATCATGATTAGTTTGCGTGAAACTTGGCCTCTTTAGATAATGACTAAGCTAACTTGTTCGTACAATGAAAGAGAGAACGCTCTAGAAGGACGGAGAGAGTTAGAGAGAATCTTTGTTCCTGAGTGGTGGAGGAGAAAGTTAGAAAAAAGAATGGAAATACGAAGAAAATTAAGGCGAATTCAAATTCATCTTTTTGGACTTGAGAATTGAGCACTTAGGTGATTTAGAAAACATTGAATGAGTTACTTAAGCAAAAGAAATGTCGTTAAGCTGCAATTGCACCGTATATTCTCTTTCTTGGAGGCTAAAAAAGATTAGTTTGAGTTAAACTTGGCCGCTTAGGCTAATGAAACTAATAGTTGCCTAAGCTAGTTTTTTCCTAGAACAAAAGAGAGAGGGTTGGAGTAGGACAGAGGGAGTTAGAGGAAAACTTTCTTCTTGAGTGGTAGGAGAGAAAGTTAGAGAAAAGAAAGGGAATTTGGATGCAAATTAAAGGGAATTGAAGTTCATCCTCTTGGACTTGAGAATTGAACACTTAGGTGATTTAGAAAACTTTAAATGAGATGCTTAAGTTAGACTAATACGGTTTTGCACAATCACTAAGTAAAATCTTTTTTCTGGAGGCTTATCAAGATTAGTTCGAGTTAAACTTGGCCACTTAAGCTAATGAAACTGTTCGTTGCCTAAGATAATTAGTTCCTAGAAAAAAAAGAGAGAGGGGCGGAGTGAGTAAGAGAGAAACTTTCTTCCTGAGAACTAGATGAGATAGCTGGGGAAAAGGGAGGTAAATAGAATGAAACTTACAAGGAATTGAAATTCATCGATTTGAATATGTGAATTGAACACTTAGGTGATTTAGATAACATGAAACGAGTTGCTTAAGTTAAACTATTAACGATATGCTACGATAATTCCGTAAATTACCTTTGTTGGAGGCTGTAGACGTCCCCGAACGCCCCGGGGGGACGAGTCCCGTTCTGTTCGTTTTGGGCTCGCTACAGTTCAGGACTCTCAATTTGTCACGGTTCTTAATTTGAACCAAAGAGTCCAAATCCGGCAAATTGTTTCGAGAAAAACAGATTTTTAGAAAAGAAGTGCCAAAATGGACTGCTTTGCCAGATACAGAGTCGCCACCTAAATATTTTTTGGGGGAAATTTAGGAAACCCTGACTCGGTGCCAAAGGCCACGTGTCCGTCATCACCAAATTTGCCTCGGCTCGAGAGCTTGGGTACGATTGGGGAAGGTCAGCTATGAGCACCCGCTCTCGCCCGAACCGAAGATCGGCCTCTACTAACCGTGATATCCGTTTTTTAAAACGTTATGTGTTGTTATTCCGGTTATTAGCCTAGAATTACTATGTTATGCGCACAGCAAACAAGTATAGACCAAATCGCCTAAATTGGAACCAAACATTTCATGCTTGCTTTGAAAATGGTTTGCTACTCGTAAGTAGGCTAAAAATGTAAATTTCGCCACCCTCAAGTAGGCTTTAGAAAAGAAGATTTTGCCACTATCTAGTGGGGTTGAAACTCACAGCTTTAATACATTATTCCAATTTAGGTAATTCAACCTCCACCCACAGGCATTCAAGCAGCTATATCACATAAGCAAGTAGCCTCATGGTAAGCATGCTGTCAAGGCAACACTCACACGCATGCGGTATGCCTAAGCATAAATGCTTACCGAGTACTGCAAGCCAGAACATAAGCTAGTTAGTAATCATGTGCATGATCCTAGTTCATGTCGAGATGGCTAATGCAACACATACAAGATGCAACTACAATAGGCTCGGCTATCCTAATGATGGCATGTGAAATGCTGCAACTAACAGGTATTCAACTTGGAATTGAAATACAAGTGCAGTTAGTATGATGTACCGAGCCCGGTGCATGTAGGACAAATGTATGGATGCACGCATGCATAGCATAAGGTATGCTAATTTAAATATGCCCTAATACTAACCATCAAAAGCAGGTAAGTAAAAGGGAGAAAGAAGTGGGGGATTGGAAGACATGCACACACGCACCCACACTTATTACAAGTTAGCCCTCACTCGGAGGGACCGAAAGAATAATACAATTTAACTAACTAACAAGCTAATTAAATATTACAGACCACCTAATTAATTAAGCAAATTAATTAATCTAATTTAAGCAATAAACAGCCTCGGGAAGAGGGTCCAATGCGATGCGTGCTCGATTCCGTTCGGAAGTCACTGCCATGCACAAGTTGCCTCTGCTTTGACTGTTCTGCTTCTCTGAAAATTGCACAAGTCCCAGGGTTGCTTCTCTGAGTGCTGTGGAGCACCACCGGCCGTGAGGAATAGTCACCGGCCATGGGGAATGGTCATCGACCATAAATCAATCCATCGGCCATTTATGGATGGCCGGTCGGCACTTAAGATGGCCGGCCGGCCAAATCTTCCTGCAAAAACTGGTTTGACAGTAGTAGAGGACAGAACTTGGCATGGCAATGCATTTCAAGCAATGTATGCACCAACCACACTCTTATCATATTTACGACTCAAAGGAGGGTGGGCCTCGATTCTCAGGCCACCAATCACGCATTTCCATGCATGATGGCCCAAAGAATCAAGTGTGCATGTTGATATGGAATGCAATGCACATAATCAAGCAAATTTAACTCAACCTCTATCACAAGCAATTCAAGAGGCGAAGCATGCATGCCAATGCAATGCAATCCTAAGCATGTCGACTAGTATGCAACATGGACAATGCTAAGAAGTATACAAGGCATACAATGGTCATGTAAGACATAGGGCATGAGGCAATGCAACTAACAAGTATGCAAGGCACAATGTGGGTGTTCGAGCATGCAAGCAAGCATGTGACTTCATTCAATCATGCAACTCCAATCATGCAACAACACACAAATATGCAACAACATACAAGGTGGGCATACAACAACATGCAAAGGGGTGGGCTTAAACTAACATGGGTAGCTTGCAAGCTTGCCAAAATCAGTGGCCAATACTATGGAAGTGAGGTCCAACACACACACACGCATGCATGCAAATATGGTCCAACACTTAAGCATATGAAGACAACTTGTAAGCATAAAAACATGGACTAAGGACATGCAACATAAGCTCTGAAAATCATGTTAAAATGGTGCCAAACCAAGCCAACAAGACAAGCATAAGCATGCAATTAGAGGTCCAAAACTCAAGGCAAGCTAAGGAGGTATTGAACTACCCTTAGCAAAACCGAACATGGCATGAATTAAATGACCAAAAACAGAGTTTTAGCATATTAAAACAAAGCCTAAAGACCACTTTAGATGGCATCTAAATGACTTAAATTCAAGGGCATGCACAATGACCAAACATGGAGCATAAGGCACAACCTCATAAGGCATCAAAGAGGCAACAAAGGAAAGCATGCAAGCATGTCATGAGGGCTAAAATGATGCTATAAGTGGTGTCAAACCACTGAAATAAATCAAACAATGCATGCTCAACACTTCACACATTTAAAGCCTACAAGCTAAACAATGTAAAGGGGCTATGCGATGCATGCCATGGTTGACCAAAACAACTAAAGGAGGACCTTAAGCATGGAAAAACAAGTACAAAAGCTTCACAAAGCAGGGCCTAAAACATGCTTGAACAAGGGTCAAAGCCTAGATGCATGTTAAGGCTAAATGATGGCATTACAAGACATGTATGCAAAGCATGCAAGGTGTGTCCAAACCAACTCAACACAATGCTATTTCATGGCAAAATAAGCATAAATATCAGTCAAGGCATGGTCAACACACACTTAAACTAGATGCTCCCTCAAGAGGCAAAAATAGCCCTTTTCAAGGACAACAAGGAGAGGGAGTGGCCCTCTCTTTCCTAGGACCTCAAGGCACTATCCTCACCTCTGAAATCCCTTAAGATTTTAGTGGTGAGGAGCCCCAAACACAATGGTCCCAGAGCTCAACCAAAATGGCACAAAACAAAGGCCAAACAAGCCTTAAGAGGGGTCAAACAACCCCAAAGCTTAAAACACCCTTAACAAACTATTTAGAGCAGACAAAAACAAGACTTTTATATGTTATATGCTAAGCTCAAAAATAGATTCAAGATAGGGTAAAAAGCTTTGTAAAAATGGGGTAAAAAGGGACAAAAGTCTTACCCTTGTAGACCCTCTTCACAAACAATGTTCCAGTAGCTCTTTTGGTTTTGAACCAGTCCAAAAGCTTCAAGGAAAGACCTCTGGTACCTCAGCAACTGAGAAAAGGTGTGATGGTGGGTGTTTGTGCACAAAAATGAGACCAAACACACACTAAACACAAGAGAGAGAGATATAGAGATAGAGGATATATGTAAACCCTAACCCTAAAGCTCAAGCTCTGAAAATGTTGTCTAAGTTGTCTAACCCCTGAACAAGAGAGAAGAGGTTCTCTTTTATAGACAATTAGTCTTGTAAAGCTTCCAAAGGAAGCTAACAAGAGGGCAAAGCTGGCTTGCACCATGCCTGAAAAAGGCAAAAATGTGGCATCGGCCAGAAAAGGAGGCCATCGGCCAAACAGATGGTCAGCCGACCACACTAAGTGCCGACCGGCCAATGGTATATTTCACCAATGGCCGATAGCCTCAAAACACAACCGATGGCTTCAAGCCATGGCCGGTGGGTATCAGGGGTAGCTATCAAGCTGCTCTCTACCCTTAAGTGCAAAAACAAACAAGTCCTTGGTGTAAAACCAAGCATAGAACAAGCAAGTCGAGAGATCCTGAGGCAAGGGGCGTAGCCAAGACCTCCGGGAACTCAAAATAAACACGAACATGGATGATCACCGAGTGTTCATGCGGTGACGTCCAAGTCTTGAGGACGGTCAAAAATGGGGTGTCTACAGTTGCCCCTCTTTGACAGAACTCGAAAGTCATAACAATGACGGGAGTGAGTGTCAAAGCATAGAGACGACCCATTTTTGACAAGGCCGAAGACTTACATACAAGCTACAGATAAGGTATGCGTCCGAAGGCGGGGGCAAAATGCAACTGACAATGCAAGAAGCCGAACATAACTTATGATCATGCAAAGAAAGCTGTAACGAAGCATAACATGCAACAGTTTTAAGAAATAAACACAAATCCAACTAAATTACAATGCAGAAAGGATGTAAGAGAACCATGTAATTCTCGCTACGTTTCACGCAGAGAATACAATACCTGTCCAGCTCGTCTGGTTGCACCAGCCTCAAATGAACCGTGCATACAATATCGTGCCTGAAAGAGAAAGAAAACTTAATAGGTATGATATCGTTAGCACCATGCATAACATGCAAAATGAATGCAAAATGATATGCAATATATACAAAACTATGTACAATAATGCAAAAGAAAATGCAATGTAGTTAAATCATGATCCAATCATGAGTGGTTCAAAACTACACAAATGTCAAATAGATTGATGGAAGTAACAAGTCCGTCTACCATAAAAAAGGTTCCGCAACCCTCAAAGCGTGTACACATGCAGAACTATGAGTGATGTAGACGGACACAAGAACAAGTAATTGGGTGGAATGACATAAGTGGGGAATGATCCGCTAATGAAAGAACATGATCCTAATGCTGGATGCAAAAATTACACTACAATGTAATATGTATGATGGATATGGCGCGCGGGCCAAACCAAATCTTGCCTTGGAAAGGCATGGACACATACAAACCATGTCTAACATAGCACAGTCATACAGAATTATGAGTGTATAGACGTGAAAAGTATGGGCACATACCAGCCCAAGCTCAACAAGGAAAGGCGCAAACCCTAGATGAAGGTGATGCAATGAATGCATGCAAGCTACAATGCAACATCTACAATATGCAATGGAATGGATATAGCGGATTAAGGCCTACGGCCAAACCGTATCTTGCCTAGGAAAGGCATGGACACAAACAAACCACGTCTATCATAGAACGGTCATACAGAACTATGAGTGTATAGACGTGAAAAGTATGGGCACATACCAGACCAAACTCAACAAGGAAAGGTGCAAACCCTAGATGGAGGTGATGCAATGAATGCATGCAAGCTACAATGCAACATCTACATTTTGAATTGAGCTGAGAGGGAGAGGCCTGCGGCGCCGGTAGTTGGAGCGGGAGAAGGGGCAGGGACGTCGAGGACAACCCGTGTCCGTGGTAGGAGTGGAGCTCGGAGGGGTCGGGGGGTTAGCTGGCCAGTGCTACCCACGATGATGACATGCAGAGGACGGGGCGGGGCGACTTACCAGATTCCCATTGCTCCTCCTCCGGCTGATCATGAGTTGGTCGGGTTCTATGACTTACCTCCGGTATGTACTACTTCATCTTGCATCTTGCATTGTCATTTTATTTCAGTTTATTGATATTCTGCAGAATACTGATACATCTAATACTTTCGCAGGCCTCTTCTGAGTACACTCGCCAGTCCCTAGAGCTGACTGCCTTTGTGATGGGGATGCTCCAGCAGAGCCTCGACCTTCTGGCTATTTATAACATTCTGGTATGTTCCTCTGATCGCGGTCTCAAACCATACATAAACTGTTTCACACAATCTGATGCACAACACAACACTAGATACACTGCCCTCACGGCATTTGACATACTGCAGCCCACAGATTGTTCACAGCACTATCTACGACATTTATACACTATACTCGTACACTGCATTCTGCATTGATACACTGCTCACGGTATTCACACACTATATTCATACATTGCATTCTATACTGATACACTGCTCACAGTATTCACACACTGTATTCATACAACTGCATTCTGCACTGATACACTGCTCACAGTATTCACACACTGTATTTAGACAACTGCATTCTGCAATGATACACTGCTCACAGTATTCACACACTATATTCAGACAACTACATTCTGTAGCATACTGATGTGTTTGCCGTATAGGAATCCCGCAGATGATGAAGAGGAATGCGCCAGTGGAATTCGCTGCACAGGCAGGGATCCATCCAACTCGCACAAACCAAACACGACTCACGCGCCACGACGTACACTACGCACCAGCTGCTCGAAACGACTCACACCCTGCAAGACTAAGAAGCCCGACGAACGTGAGAAAACATTTAGAGAAGCCGAGCAAGCACCGGTTAGCACGACTACCAATAACAAAAGGCAACAGGCAACTTCTGGGGGACATAACTTTCACGACAACCTTCCATTGGGAAAGCGCAGACAACTCGTTCGTAAGTCAAAGCCAACCAAATGGCAATTAACCGAGGGACACGCTTTTCGCAAGGCACCTTCCACTAGGGAAGCGCAGGCAACTCGAAGGCAACTCGAAGACAAGCTAAAGGCATTTACCCGAGGGACATGGAGGAATGCACCAGTGGAGTTCACTGCACAGGCAGGGATTCGTCCAACTCGCACAAACCAAACACAACTCACGCGCCACGACGTACACTATGCACCAGCCCCCCAAAACGAATTACCCCCCGAAGGACTAAGAAGCCCGACAAACGTGCGGAAACATTTAGAGAAGCCGAGCAAGCACCGATTAGTGCGAATGCAAATAACAAGTGCAACAGGCAACTTTCGAGGGACATACTTTTCGCAACAAGCTTCCACCAGGAAAGCATAGGCAACTCGTTCAAACATCAAAGCCAACCGAATGGCAATTACCCAAGGGACACGCTTTTCGCAAGGCACCTTCCACTAGGGAAGTGCAAGCTACCCGAAGGCGAGTCGAAGACAACCTAAAGGCGATCACCCGAGGGACATGGAGGAATGCACCAGTGGAGTTCCCTGCACAGGCAGGGATTCGTCCAACTTGCACAAACCAAACAGAACTCACGCGCCACGCCGTACACTATGCACCAGCCCCCCAAAACGAACCACCCCCCGAAGGACTAAGAAGCTCGCCGAACGCGCGAAAACATTTAGAGAAGCTGAGCAAGCACCGGTTAGCACGAATGCAGATAACAAACGCAACAGGCAACTTTCGAGGGACATACTTCTCGCAACAAGCTTCCACAAGGAAAGCACAGGCAACTCGTTCGCACGCCAAAGCCAACCAAATGGCAATTTAACTGAGGTACATGCATTTCGCAAGGCAACTTGTACAATTACCCGAGGGACATGGCATGCTTGCCAAGGCCGTGGCTTGGTATGTCGCTGGCCAAGGCTGTGGCATGGCATGCTGCTGGCTAAGGCCGTGGCATGACATGCTGGCCAAGGCCGGGGCATGGCACGCTGCTGGCCAAGGCCGTGGCATGGCACGCTGCTGGCCAAGGCCTGGGCCTGGCACGCTGCTGGCCAAGGCCGTGGCATGGCACGCTGCTGGCCAAGGCCGTGGCATGACATGCTGGCCAAGGCCGGGGCATGGCAAGCTGCTGGCCAAGGTCGTGGCATGGCACGCTGCTGGCCAAGGCCGGGGCATAGCACGCTGCTGGCCATGGCCGTGGCATGACAAGCTTGCCAAGGCCGGGGCATGGCGTGCTGCTGGCCAAGGCTTTGGCATGCCATGTTGCTGGCCAAGGCTGTGGCATGGCATGCTGCCCTAGGCCAACGTGCCACCGCCACCGCCGCGGGCCGCCACTCGACACATCCCGTGCTTGGCTATGTAGTTTCGATGCCACAAGCCAATGCCACAAGCCAAGCGATGGCATGTGCCAAGCGCCTGCCTAGGCATAGGCGTGGCCTGTGGCCTGGCCATGCTGGCCAGCCTTAAGAGAGGTGCCCCCCCCTTATAGTAGCTTGTTAAGCCCTTTCTCATCTGGCAGGAGGAAACATCACCTATGCCCGAGGAGTCATAATGGGGTTTTTTTGAAAAGTAACTTTTTTTGCAAGAATTTTCAACATAAAAGTTGAAGGAAATAATTAAAGACACCATAAAAAAAATTAAAAAAAAATATTTGGCCACCGGAATATTTTATTTTAATTTATTTCTATTTTAATACTTAACAAATAATAAAAATTACTAAAAACAGTCAAAAAATTCAAGAAAAATTCCAACTATTATAAGATGAGGCACTAGTAATTATAGTATTTTTTTTAATTATTTTTTTATTTTTTATTTATTTTACTATAATTTTTATGAGTAAATAAATAATTAAAAAACCCGACGAACGTGCAAAAATTCTTAGAGAAACCGAGCAAGCATCGGATAGCTCGAATGCAAATAACAAACGCAACAGGCAACTTCCGAGGGACATACTTTTCGCAACAAGCTTCCACTGGGAAAGCACTAGCAACTTGTTCGCAAGTCAAAGGCAACCAAATGGCTATTACCCGAGGGACATACATTTCGCAGGGCAACTTATACGTAAGTCAGAGCCAAACCAAATGGCAATTACTCAAGGGACAGGATTGCTTGCCAAGGGCGTGGCATGCGGTGTTCTTGGCCAAGGCCATGCCACGCTACGCTGCGGGACAAGGCCGTGGCAAGACATGCGGCTGGCCTTGGCCTTGGCATGGCATTCCGCTGTCTTCGGCAGGGCTGCCTTGGCCTTGGCATGGCGTGCTGCTGGCCTTGGCCTTGGCATGGCATGTCGCTGGCTTCGGCAGGGCTGCCTTGGCCATGGCATGGCTTGCTGCTGGCCTTGGCCTTGGCATGGCATGCTGTTGGCTTTGGCTGGGCTGCCTTGGCCATGGCATGGCATCCTGCTGGCCTTGGCCGTGGCATGCTACTGGCTTTGGCTGGGCTACCTTGGCCGTGGCATGGCATACTGCTGGCCTTCGCCTTGGCATGGCATGCTGCTGGCTTTTCCTGGTCTACCATGGTCGTGGCATGGCACGCTGCTGGCCTTGGCCTTGGCATGGCATGCCGCTGGCCTTGGCAGGGCTGCCTTGGCCTTGGCAAGGCATGCTCCTGACCTTGGCCTTGGCATGGCATGCTCCTAGCTTTGGCTGGGCTGCCTTGGCATGGCACGGCATGCTGCTGGCCTCGGCGTTGGCATGGCATGATGCTGGCTTTGGCTGAGTTACCTTGGCCCTTGCATGGCATGCAGCTGGCCTTGGCCATTGCATGGCAGGCTGCTGGCTTTGGCTGGGCTGCCTTGGC
This sequence comes from Camellia sinensis, assembly GCF_004153795.1. NCBI lineage: Eukaryota > Viridiplantae > Streptophyta > Magnoliopsida > Ericales > Theaceae > Camellia > Camellia sinensis. The sequence goes on from NW_021024560.1 coordinate 100,961, forward strand.
CTTGGCATGGCATGCTGTTGGCCCTAGCCTTGGCATGGCACGCTGCTGGGTTTGGCTGGGCTGGCTTGGCCTTGGCATGGCATGCTGCTGCCATTGGCTGGGCTGCCTTGGCCTTTGCATGGCACGCTGCTGGCCTTGGCCATGGCATGCAGTTGGCTTTGGCGGGGCTACCTTGGCCGTGACATGGCATGCTACTGGCCTTGGCCTTGGCATGGCATGCGGCTGGCTTTGGCTGGGCTTGGCATGCTGCTGGCCTTGGCCTTGTCATGGCATGACGCTGGCTTTGGCTGGGCTGCCTTTTCCGGGGCATGCCATGCTGTTGGCCTTGGCCTTGGCATATGCTGCTTGCTTTGACAGGGCTGCCTTGGCCGTGGCATGGCATGCTGCTGGACTTTGCCTTGGCATGGCATGCTGCTGGCTTTGGCTGGGCTGCCTTGGCCGTGGCATGGCATGCTGCTGGCCTTGGCCTTGGCATGGCATGCTGCTGGCTTTGGCTGGGCTGCCTTGGCCATTGCATGGCATGCTGCTGGCCTTGGCCATGGCATGCAGCTGGCTTTGGCTGGGCTACCTTGGCCGTGACATGGCATGCTACTGGCCTTGGCCTTGGCATGGCATGCGGCTGGCTTTGTCTGGGCTTGGCATGCTGCTGGGCTTGGCCTTGTCATGGCATGACGCTGGCTTTGGCTGGGCTACCTTTTCTGGGCATGCCATGCTGCTGGCCTTGGCCTTGGCATTTGCTGCTTGCTTTTACAGGGCTGCCTTGGCCGTAGCATGGCATGCTGCTGGACTTGGCCTTGGCATGGCATGCTGCTGGCTTTGGCTGGGCTGCCTTGGCCGTGGCATGGCATGCTGCTGGCCTTGGCCTTGGCATGGCATGCTGCTGGCTTTGGCTGGGCTGCCTTGGCCGTCGCATGGTATGCTGCTGGCCTTAGCCTTGCCCTTTGCATGGTATGCTGCTGGCTTTGGCCTTGGCATGGCATGCTGCTGGCTTCTGCTGGGCTGCCTTGGCCTTGGCATGGCATGCTGCTGGCTTTGGCTGGGGTGCCTTGGCCTTGGGATGGCTTGCTGCTGGCCTTGGACTTGGCATGGCATGTTGCTGGCTTTGGCTGGGCTGCATTGGCCATGGCATGGCATGCTGCTGGCCTTGGCCATGGCATGCTGCTGGCTTTGGCTGGGCTGCCTTGGCCGTGGCATGGCACGCTGCTGGCCTTGGACTTGGCATGGCATGCTGCTGGGTTTAGCTGGGCTGCCTTGGCCGTGGCATGGCATGCTGCTGGCCTTGGCCTTGGCATGGCATCCTTCTGGCTTTGGCTGCGCTGCCTGGGCCATGGCATGGCGTGCTGCTGGCCTTGACCTTGGCATGGAATGCTGCTCGCATTGGCTGGGCTGCCTTGGCTGTGGAATGGCATACTGCTGGCCTTGGCCTTGGCATGGCATGCTGCTGGCTTTGGCTGAGCTGCCTTGGCCTTTGCATGGCATGCTGCTGGCCTTGGCCTTGGCATGGCATGCTGCTGCCTTTGGCTGGGCTGCCTTGGCCGTGGCATGGCAGGCTGCTAGCCTTGGCCTTGGCATGGCATGCCGCTGGCTTTGGCTGGGCGACCTTGGCCTTGTCATGGCATGACGCTGGCTTTGGCTGGGCTACCTTTTCTGGGCATGCCATGCTGCTGGCCTTGGCCTTGGCATATGCTGCTTGCTTTTACAGGGCTGCCTTGGCCGTGGCATGGCATGCTGCTGGACTTGGCCTTGGCATGGCATGCTGCTGGCTTTGGCTGGGCTGCCTTGGCCGTGGCATGGCATGCTGCTGGCCTTGGCCTTGGCATGGCATGCTGCTGGCTTTGGCTAGGCTGCCTTGGCCGTCGCATGGTATGCTGCTGGCCTTAGCCTTGCCCTTTGCATGGTATGCTGCTGGCCTTGGCCTTGGCATGGCAAACTGCTGGCTTCTGCTGGGCTGCCTTGGCCTTGGCATGGCATGCCGCTGGCTTTGGCTGGGGTGCCTTGGCCTTGGGATGGCTTGCTGCTGGCCTTGGACTTGGCATGGTATGTTGCTGGCTTTGGCTGGGCTGCATTGGCCATGGCATGGCACGCTGCCGGCCTTGGCCATGGCATGCTGCTGGCTTTGGCTGGGCTGCCTTGGCCGTGGCATGGCACGCTGCTGGCCTTGGACTTGGCATGGCATGCTGCTGGGTTTAGCTGGGCTGCCTTGGCCGTGGCATGGCATGCTGCTGGCCTTGGCCTTGGCATGGCATCCTTCTGGCTTTGGCTGCGCTGCCTGGGCCATGGCATGGCGTGCTGCTGGCCTTGACCTTGGCATGGAATGCTGCTCGCATTGGCTGGGCTGCCTTGGCTGTGGAATGGCATACTGCTGGCCTTGGCCTTGGCATGGCATGCTGCTGGCTTTGGCTGAGCTGCCTTGGCCTTTGCATTGCATGCTGCTGGCCTTGGCCTTGGCATGGCATGCTACTGCCTTTGGCTGGGCTGCCTTGGCTGTGGCATGGCAGGCTGCTAGCCTTGGCCTTGGCATGGCATGCCGCTGGCTTTGGCTGGGCGACCTTGGCCTTGGCAGGGCATCCTGCTGGCCTTGGCCTTGGCGTGGAATGCTGTTGGCTTTGGCTGGGCTGCCTTGGCCGTGGCACGGCATGCTACTGGCCTTGGCCTTGGCATGGCTTGCAGCTAGCTTTGGCTGAGTTGCCTAGGCCATGGCGTGGCATGCTGCTGGCTTTGGCTGGGCTGCCTTGGCCTTGGAATGGCATGCGGCTGGCCTTGGCCTTGGCATGGCACACTGCTGGCTTTGGCTGGGCTGCCTTGGCCGTGGCATGACATGCTGCTGGCTTTGGCTGGGCTGCCTTGGCCTTTGCATGGCATGCTGCTGGCCTTGGCCATGGCATGCTGCTGGCTTTGGCTGGGCTGCCTTGGCCGTGTCATGGCATGCTGCTGGCCTTGGCCTTGGCCTTGGCCATGGCATGCAGCTGGCTTTGGCCGGGCTGCCTTGGCCGTGTCATGGCATGCTGCTGGCCTTGGCCTTGGCATGGCATGCGGCTGGCTTTGGCTGGGCTTGGCATGCAGCTGGCCTTGGTCTTGGCATGGCATAACGCTGGCTTTGGCTGAGCTGCCTTGGCTGGGGCATGCTAAGCTACTGGCCTTGGCCTTGGCATGGCATGCTGCTTGCCTTGGCAGGGCTGCCTTTCCCGTGGCATGGCATGCTGCTGGCCTTGGCCTTGGCATGGCATGCTGCTGGCATTGCCTGGGCTGACTTGGTCGTGGCATGGCATGTTGCTGGCGTTGGCCTTGGCATGGCATGCTGCTGGCTTTGGCAGGGCTGCAATGGCCGTCGCCTGGCATGCTGCTGGCCTTGGCCTTGTCCTTTGCATGGCATGCTGCTGGCCTTGGCCTTGGCATGGCATGCTGCTGACTTTGGCTGGGCTGCCTTGGCCTTGGCGTGGCATGCTACTGGCCTTAGACTTGGCATGGCATTCCGCTGGCTTTGGCTGGGCTGCCTTGGCCTTGGCATGGCATGCTGCTGGCTTTGGCTGGGCTGCCTTGGCCATGGCATGGTATGCTGCTGGCCTTGGCTATGGCATGCTGCTGGCTTTGGCAGGGCTGCCTTGGCCGTGGCATGGCACGCTGCTGGCCTTGGCCATGGCATGGCAAGCTGCTGGCTTTGGCTGGGCTGTCTTGGCCGTGGCATGGCATGCTGCTGGCCGTGGCCCTGTCATGGCATGCTGCTGTCTTTGGCTGCACTGCTGTGCCTTGGCATGGCATGCCACTGGCTCTGGCTGGGCTGCCTTGGCCGTGGCATGGCATGCTTCTGGACTTGGCGTTGGCATGGCATGCTGCTGGCTTTGGCTGAGCTGCCTTGGCCTTTGCATGGCATGCTGCTGGCCTTGGCCTTGGCATGGCATGCTGCTGGCTTTGGCTGGGCTGGCTTGGCCACGGCATGGCATGCAGCTGGCCTTGGCCATGGCATGCTGCTGGCTTTGGCTGGGCTGCCTTGGCCGTGGCATAGCATGCTGCTGGCCTTGGCCTTGGCATGGCATGCTGCTGGCTTTGGTTTGGCTGCCTTGGCCGTGGCATGGCATGCTGCTGGCTTTGGCTAGGCGGCCTTGGCCGTGGCATGGCATGCTGCTGGCCTTGGCCTTGGCATGGCATGCTGCTGCATTGGACGTGGAATGGCATGCTGCTGCATTGGACGTGGAATGGCATGCTGCTGGCCTTGGCCTTGGCATGGCATGCTGCTGGCTTGGGCTGCGAAGCCTTGGCCTTGGCATGACATGCTGCTGGCTTTGGCTGGGCTGCCTTGGGCTTGGCACGGCATGCTGTTGGCCTTGGCCTTGGCATGGCATGCTGTAGGCTTTGGCAGGGCTGCCTTGGTCGTAGCATGGCATGCTGCTGGCCTTGGCCATGGCATGCTGCTGGCTTTGGCTGGGCTGCCTTGGCCGTGACATGGCATGCTACTGGCGTTGGCCGTGGCATGGCATGCGGCTGGCTTTGGCTGGGCTTGGCATGCTGCTGGGCTTGGCCTTGGCATGGCATGACGCTGGATTTGCCTGGGCTGCCTTGGCCGGGGCATGCCATGCTGCTAGCCTTGGCCTTGGTATGGCATGCTACTTGCTTTGGCAGGGCTGCCTTGGCTGTGGCATGGCATGCTGCATGCCTTGGCCTTGGCATGGCATGCTGTTGGCTTTGGATGGGCTGCCTTGGCCGTGTCATGGCATGCTGCTAGCCTTGGCCTTGGCCTTGGCCATGGCATGCAGCTGGCTTTGGCTGGGCTGCCTTGGCCGTGGCATGGCATGCTGCTGGCCTTGGTGTTGGCATGGCATGACGCTGGCTTTGGCTGGGCTGCCACGGCCGGGGCATGGCGTGCTGCTGGCCTTGGCCTTGGCATGGAATGCTGCTTGCTTTGGCAGGGCTGCCTTGGCCATGGCATGGCATGCTGCTGGCCTTGGCCTTGGCATGGCATGCGGCTGGTTTCGGCTGGGCTGCCTTAGACGTGGCATTGCATGTTGCTGGCCTTGGCCTTGGCGTGGAATGCTGCTAGCTTTGGCTGGGCTGCCTTGGCCGTCGCATGGCATGCTGCTGGCCTTAGCCTTGTCCTTTGCATGGCATGCTGCTGGCTTTGGTTGGGCTTCCTTGGCCTTGGCATGGCATGCTGCTGGCCTTGGCCTTGGCATGGCATGCTGCTGGCTTTGGCTGGGCTGCCTTGGCCTTGGCATGGCATGCTTCTGGCTTTGGCTGGGCTGCCATGGCCATGGCATGGCATGCTGCTGGCATTGGCTGGGCATGGCATGCTGTTGGCCTTGGCCATGTCCTTTGCATGGCATGCCTCTGGCTTTGGCCTTGGCTTGGCTTGCTGTTGTCTTGGCCTTTGCATGGCATGCTTCTGGCCTTGGCCTTGGCATGGCATGGTACAGGCTTTGGCTGGGCTGCCTTGGCCGTGGCATGGCATGCTGCTGGCCTTGGCCTTGCCATGGCATGCGGCTGGCTTTGGCTGGGCTAGGCATGCTGCTGGCCTTGGTCTTGGCATGGCATGACGCTGGCTTTGGCTGGGCTGCCATGGCCGGGGCATGCCATGCTGCTGGCCTTGGCCTTGGCATGGCATGGCATGCTGCTTGCCTTGGCAGGGCTGCCTTGGCCGTGGCATGGCATGCTGCTGGCCTTGGCCTTGGCATGGCATGGTGCTCGCTTTGGCTGGGCTGCCTTGGTCGTGGCATGGCATGCTGCTGGCCTTGGCCATGGCATGGTGCTGGCTTTGTCCGTGGCATGGCATACTGCTGGCCTTGGCCTTGGCATGGCGTGCTGCTGGCTTTGGCTGGGCTGCCTTGGCCGGGGCATGGCATGCGGCTGGTCGTGGCCTTGGCATGGCAAGCTGCTGGCTTTCGCTGCGCTGTCTCGGCCTTGGCATGGCATGCTACTGGCTTTGGCTGGGCTGCCTTGGCCGTGGCATGGCATGCTGCTGGATTTGGCCTTGGCATGGCGTGCTGCTGGCTTTGGCCGAGCTGCCTTGGCCTTTGCATGGCATGCTGCTGGCCTTGGCCTTGGCATGGCATGCTGCTGGCTTT
>NW_021024560.1:117016-127151 GCF_004153795.1 Camellia sinensis
GACCCCTCTATATATAGAAAAACAAGCTTGGAGCTTATATTCATCCCTCTATACACGTGTATGGGGATGCACTTTAGTGAACAACAGTTGGCACAGCTGGCAAATAAATATCTGAAAAGGAAAAAAAATGGCCGTCGGCCATCACCAGTGGTCGTCCGGCCATCAATGTGGCCGACTGGCCACCACTGATAGCCGGCAAGCACAAGCCATGGCCGATGGACTAAGGGGATGACCTACAAACCACCCCCTCCTCCAGATTTGAAAAAATAAGCGCTTGGTCCTTAACTAAGCACAAAACAGACAAGTTGAGAGACTTGAAGGCAAGGCACTCCGCCAAGAACTTCAGGCGCTCAAAACGAACACGAGCATACAAAATCATTGAGTGTTCAAACGATGACGTCCAAGTCTCGATGACAGCAAAAAATGGGGTGTCTATAGCAGCACACATGTAATTAATTCAGAATTTAAACTCAAGAACTTATTAGGCATATTAAGTATGAATTAACGTTAATTATAGGTCAGGGTTGTTACATAAGTGTTGTTTGAAATAACTGTTGGTGTAATTGCTTTAAATTTGGTAGTTATTTTTTCCTGGTTTGGTATTTTTTGACATGTTTATTACGTGTAACATGTTTTGTATTGTTTTCCCCGGTTCTGGTTATGCGAGCACATAACCATAGTTAAAACAAAATCGGTGCATATGCTTCCCAGATTCTTGAAGTGGAATATTGGTGAATTAATATCAAGTGCACGAGGGGTGAAACTGTCAGTGAAAGCAAAGTTTGAGGTATTGTTTGGTTTTTTTAATGTGTGGTGTTTTTGATGAGAATGTGAGTTTACTATTTCCGAGTTAGAGTGTAACCCACGTCTTACTGGTTTGGTGCATTTTTGTTGGGTGTAGGTGTTACCGGCTAAGTTAGTGATTGAGGAGCACGAACATGCCATCTTAATGGGCTGTATACGGTCGGGTGTAGATATTGATGTGGTTAATGATGACACAGGTGCAGTGGAAGGTGCGTTACATGAATGGTGTCATGACGCTAATGTTGAGGGTACTGGTGCTGGACTGATGTAGAGGGTGGTAAGCAGACCACCGGTAATGTTGATGGAGTGGGTAAGTTGGTTAGGAAGCCAATGGGTGACATGGACGCATGTCCGGCAATAAAATTGGGAACATCGAGGGCAGACGTAGGAGAAATAGGCAGAAGGGGAGCTTGTGTCCGTAGTGGGATGAAATGGTGGTGACGTTGAGGGACGATGATGCAATGTTAAAATAGAAGAATGAGATGCAGACAGTGAATCTGGTTAGAGGGTTCGAGAGCATTTTCAAAGTTAAAGACGAAGAAATTAAAAAACTGTCAGCGGAGAATACGGAATTGAAAAAGACTGTAACGTGTTTGGAAGAGCAACTTGCAGATCATGCCGTTCACAATGTAACGCAACGTTACAGTGGGTTTAGTGGTGATGCTGTTGGTGAAATGATTCTAATGAGGGACGAGGTGAGAGGTCAAATAGGAGTGGGAAGTGGTGGTACGTTGTTCCGTAGCGATGTTGTGTTAAATGCGTCGCCAATGGCATACGTTCCTAGTATCCGTCGTGGTGGGGTGACAGAAGTACATGCGAATGTGGGTCAGATCGGGGAGCATGGAGTGGTTGTCATTAGTCCTATAATGAGGGAGGGTGGTCCATTGGATAATGGTATGAATTCATAACATAAAAGGAAAGGTTAGGAAAAATCTAAAATTACCAGAATTTGAATATCTGGAGGTGCGTTTGTGGCAGCAAAAATTGGGTGACAAAAGGGAAAGCTCGCGGGAAGGTAATGTTGGGTGTGGGTTGGATCGTGGTGAGTGTGATGATGTTGTTGATGTTGAAGAGGTGGGTGATGTGGCTAAGAATTATTCGGGGTTTGGAATAACCAACCATAACACTATGTGGAAGATGATATATGAGTGGGAGAAAGGTATCATACGCACAGCATATGACAGATACGGTGATGGGTGAGCAAATGTGTTGTTTGTTGTTATTTGTCAGTAAATATGTGTCGTACTCTGTTTGACGTGTATTGGTTTATATGAATTTGTTGTTATTGAACCTATGTGCAGGGCGGTGATGTGGGTTGGGTGGCTAGATGGTAATGCTGTTTACTTTTCTGATGTCAGATCTATTGTGCGGCAGGGGGCTGTGAGAGGGAATGTAAGTTGTGGTAACAATGTGTAGTAATTGGATATGACAACAGTGGTGAATGAGAGTTCAGTGGCATATATTTTTCCCAGTGTGGGTGTGATTGGTCATAGTTTGTAATTATCTTTTGCAGGTAATAGATGCTTACGCCGAGGTACTTACAGATGAGCAGGAGAAGTTGAATACAGGGAGCGAATTTCGGGATAAATTGTACTTCTTCAGCAGTATATGTTTGGTGAGTGTTTTACGTGTGCATGAGTTTATGTGTTTGTTTCTTACATTGTATCGTTTTGTATTGTTGATGGTTTGGGTGAAACGGGACATGATGAAGAATGAAAACAAGGTGGCCAGGGCGAAATACGTGATGAGTAACCTGTCTGTCGTAGGAGACGCGTGTTACTTTCATTTTTCCATATGTCACCAATCGCACTGTACTCTTGTTGTGCACGACACGAAGGATAGTAGTTGGAAACATTACAACTCAATGAGTAGTAGGAATGGTGGAGGGGGTGTGCATACCAATGAAGCTGTCACATTGGTGAGTTTGCGAAGTGGTGTCGTAAACATATGTTAGGTTTTCCCCCAATCGCATGAGGGTTAATATGAGTCTGTTTTGTTTGGTGTTTCTGTAGAAAAGAGTTTTTGTTGAAGTGCAACGAGAGTCACTGGTGTCTCGTGGAGTGTTCGACGTAATTGGCACACAGGAAGTGGATACGCCAGTGGAGTCAGTCGTGGAATGCCCATAGAAACGGGCAGAATCGTAAGTGACGAAGAATTTAGTGTGCCTAAATAGTGTCACAAATGGGATCCATATCATTTCATAATTGTTTTTTTTAATTACATGTTCGGTTTCGCAGGTTGGACTATGTGATTATAGTATGTGCAATCATGAGATAGTAGGTGCACCATGTGGATGTTGCGTGGTCTTTGCAAGGAGGCAACTGCAGTGTTCTCCGGGCTAACATGGTGAAGCAGTTGATTGGGGATCCATTGAGAGGGGTAGCCAGCAATATGGGGCAGGCATTGGTATGATGTGGAAGACTACAGTATTTTTGTATTTTTTGGGGGTAGTGAAATGAAATTTGTGTTCGTACAGTTAATGTGGTTCATTTTTTGTTTGGAACATGGAAAATATGTTGGTTTGTCGTTTGAATTTTTTTTTGTAACTTTGGGGAACTGTTTATTTGCACATGAATTTTGGCATCGCTGGTTTGTGGCGTTAAGTTTATGGATGCGGTGTGTTTGCCGGACAACAGTTAGTTTGTGTTTTGTTTGTGTTCATGGTGAATTGTTTGGGGGGATTATTTATTTTATTTATTTATTTATTTTTGTATATGAGGGGGGTATAGGGTGTGATGTGTGTAGGGTAAGCGTGGTTCGTGTATGGTTGTTGGGTTAGGGTGGGGTAGGTTGATGTGTTTTTGTAGGATGTGTGTATGGCATGGGTTTTTTGTGCTGGACAAATATGGAGTGTAATTATACGTGGGGTAGTTGTTTGCATAGTGTTGTTGTGTGGTGTCATCATTTTGTGGTAACGTGCATGGGAAATATGTTTTGTGGTCTGGATAGTGCATGGAGTCACAGGAACATGCGTACGACATGAATAATGTGAGCTGGAAAAGGGTGGAGCGTGAGTATGCGTGGCTTAGAGGTAGTCGTAGTTTTGTTTGTGATGTGTTTAATGTTCTGGTAACGTGGGTAATGGTAATAGTTAATGTGGTTCATTTTTTTTATTCATCTTCTCTGTGTTAACATTTAATGTGGTTCATTCTATGATTGGAACATGGAAAACATGTTGATGTGTATTTTGAAATTTTTTGTAAGTTGGGGTCACCTTTTATCTGCAGTTGAATGTGACATTGTACAACAGTTGCTATGAGTTTACGGATGCATTTTTTTTGCGGGACAACAATAAGTATGTGTTTTGGTTGTGTGCATATTGAATTGTTTGGGAGGACTAGTTTGTTTTGTTTGGGCAGGGTGTGGGGGGGGTGATGTGTGCATGGTAAGCATTGTTCGTGTTTGGTTGTTGGGTTAGTGTGGGGTACGTTGATGTGGTTTTTGTAGGATGTGTGTATGGCATGTCATACAGAAGTTGGGAAAATGTTGAGTGTAAGTATGTGTGGGATTTTTTTTTTTTTTTTGGCGTTGTGTTGGCAATTGGCAGGATCGTTTATGGGGATTTTGTTTTGTGGTGTGGATAGTGCATTGATTCAGTGGAACATGCGTGAGGCATGGATTGTGTGAGGTGTTAAAGTGTGAAGTGTAAGCATGCGTGGCCTAGTGGTTGTCATAGTGTTTTTGTGTTTTGTTTGCGTTTGGGGTAACGTGGATTGTGAAGTATGTGGTGTGCGCCGTGTAGTTAGAGTGGCTTCGGAATGTGGTCATTGATATTTTCAGGAGTGCATTGTAGAGCATGTAGGCTGCTAAGTTGTTGTTTGAGGGGAGTGTGTGTATATATACTGTCTGTTAAACGTGGCGTGTACGTGTTGAGAGGAATGGAAACATGTATCGTGTATGGTGAGACAGTGTGACTGTATGCAGTGTGTGTTGTCACATGTTTATTTAATGAAGTGGCTCAAAATACGTGTACTATTTGTGTGATAGTAGTTTTTGAGGATGGGTTGTTTGTATTTTTTTGGGGGGTAGGTTGATTTGTTGGCGGTAGCGTGTGTGATGTGTTTCAAATAGTGTATGGAGTTAGTGGAATGTGGGTTAGGCATGTAAGATTGCATGGGGTAGTGGGTTTCATTGTGTTTATTGTTTAATATATGAGGCATGAGTTATGTGAGCTGGGAAAGTCTGGGGTGTAAGAATGCGTGGGGTAGTGGTTTACATAGGTTGAAATGTATAAGGTTGGAGTTATGTGGGCTGGGAAAGTGTGGAGTTTAAGTATGTGTGGGGTAGTGATTTGCATAGTTTGAAGCGAGATTTATAGGATAGTTGTGGATTGTAAACAAGCGTGGGGGAGTTGTTCGTAGGGGTTTGTGTTATTGTGTTAAACGATTATTGTGTGATGAGTACGGTAAACATTGATTGAGTGTGTAATGTGGGCTTACGTGTTCGTTAACGTAACAAACGCATAAATAACTACTTATGTGGATGTGGCACCACGCATTTCTAAAAAAATTAATTTGTTTAGATTCAATGTTCCGATATTGGGGAGTGGTTCAATTGGTTGGCATTGTGTGGGTGTGTGAATTTTGGATGGTTGACTAGTATGGGAACACGCATATTATGTAATGTGTACGTTGAAGATTGCATAAGCACGAAAGGTGTGTCGTCGCACACTTTTTATTTAATTGCCTAAAAAATATGGGTAGAGATTGTTTGCAAAAATAACAAATACACAAATTAGTACTTATTTGGCGATGTCATAGCACAGGTACGAAAATTAAAAACAGTAATATTGAACGTTCTGACTTTTGTGAGCAGTTTAAATGGGCTTGTTGCATGTTTTCCTGCTGTGGTTCCCATGCGGCCACACATTCCACAACGGATCTGTTGCACATGCTCACCCCTTGATAGTATCCGCTTCTTCTTTGGCCTGCCGGGAGGGCGTTTGACAGCGCGGGAGGGGGGGGGTTAATGAGGTAGTCATGTGGATCAAATGGTGGTTGTTCCACGGTTAGAATTGGGAAGATACTTGTGGCGTAAGTCGAACTAATTCGGACACATGGAAGTGCGGTTCTACAAGATCGTTTAAATCCTGACCACTCTTTCGAATGGGGACCATCGTGTGTGCACAGGGGAACCCATTAAGTTGCCACTGGAAACATGAACATGTTTGTATGCCAATGTTGACGGTAACCGAAGGAAATGAATGGACCTCATAGATGTTTGCATTTGATTGACTGACGCGTCATGACCTACCTTTGTTGAATGCTTTCTCCAAATGGGACTCCATTTTGGGTCATATTGTACCAGTCCATGTTTGGGATGCAACTCTACGCTTCGACATTTGACGCATTATTTTGGCTATAATGCTGTCAACCATCTTGGTATTGGGAGATTATGAGCCTCCCATATCCATGAGTTGAATGATTCTACAACATTTGAGCACATCTCGTCGTAGCGTCTTCCCCTGCAATTGAACCGTGAGTGCATGTGTTATGGATTTTAGTACTATATGGAGGGTTTGGTAAGATTGTTTAGGGTGCATTAGGTTGAAAGTTATGGTGATGCCTATTTTGTTTACCTGAAAAATGCGTTTGCCCAATGTTGTGGTGGTATGGTAGCAAGGAATTCGGATGTAACACCGCGACATAATTTATGGAACTGTTCAACTTTGTGGGTGAACACGACAACCGTTGTTGCGTATGCGAAGTGTCGTAATTTGGTCACTAACCCAGCCCGATGCATACTGTTTGAATAACGTAACCTGTCACGCAGATTTCTTTGCAAACGCTGCAAACAGAAGGCATGTTCTGCGTTGGGAAAAACAGTTGGCATTGCTTCTAGTAACCCGACATTCCGATTTGAAATGAATGTGAGTGGTTTGTCCCCATTTAGCACATGTGCGAGGTTTTGTAGAAACCATGACCAGTTTGTCATGTTCTTCGAGTCGACCACAGTAAACGCTAGTGGGATAAACCTGTAGCACATCTACGGATGTCAACAACAAATGGAAAGAAAGTACATTATGTACCGTGACTACGAAAAGTCGAGTCCGAGCTGTAGCGAGGTCCCCCACGGGCTTGTTACAGATAGTAGGAAAATTTGGTGGGGATACAAACCTTGGTTGCCATCTTTTGCAGTGGCTGCTAGTAAAATGCCTTTGAAACGACCTTTGAGGAATGTGGCACCAAGGAAAAGGAGTGGACGGCAGTGGGTGAACCCATCGATGGATGCCTTGAAAGATTTGAAGTATCTTGTGAACCGGTGGGTGTGTTCATCATGCTCGAGTGTAACGTAACTGCCAGGGTTGTGTTCCATCACAGCCGTGTTGTACCACCGCAACTGATCGAATGAAATTGAATGTGCACCAATTAGTTCGCCCCTCGTTTTTTCAACCCCAAGCCATGCCACACTGTAAGTTATATCCAAATAGTAATCTTGTTTCATGTCAAGTATAACTGTTGGACGTGTGAGTGGCCTGTCACGTATCCACTCAGCCATGATATCAGCCACCGACTCAAATCCAACAAGCTGGTTTGTAGACGTGTATACAGCAACCCCACATGTATGTTCACTAACCCATCTGTGGAGGTAGAAAAACCCATTTGCCTCCAATTTTTGTGCATGAACATTCCATTTGTAGCCCTTCGTTGCTGACATTACGCAAATGGCGGTAATCCGGATAGAGTCATTTTTAACATAATTGAACTGGAAACCACACTGAACAGCGTATTTTCGTAGCACATTGCGGAATTCAGCTGCGCTACCTTCGAAATGCTGTCCTATATGGGTGAACCCACGTGCCCATGACTCTAACATGAATTCCTTGTCATTATGGTGGCAAAACGTCTGCAGCAAGTCAACCTCATCATCAATGTCGAAATTGTTCAATACACTCAACCTACTTTGCGAGTACGTTTCGTTGTCGCCCTGATCGTTGGATTGGATCCACATGTCGCCACCCTCATTTTGTTTTACAACCACATTGATAATCTGCAACCAGAATGAATGCGCAAGATAGAGCATATTTTCCATGTCGACATCGTTCTGTAACGTAAACTCATTGTACCCCGGTATCTTGTAGAAAAACAGTAGCTTCCTTGGGGTGAGCTCCTTAAATTTTGAACAAACGAATTTGACAAGTTTGTCTTAAGTGTGTGACAGTTGTGGGTTGTATGCAAAATTCGTAGATTGGTAACAACACATGAGCATCATAAATGTGTCCATCTGTAAGGAAACAATGTGAAAGTCGTAAACAAGTACGCATAATTGGTAAAAAATGATACACTCCTCCCCCTACATGAACACACCCACAATTAAAAAATGCATATGTAGTAAGAACCATGTGCGATAACACATAAAATGAAGTCATAAACGATTGCATTGATTAATCACCAAACGGTACACCGGCAAAATCCTCGACTACAATGTAACAACATATGAATGTAACTAATAAAGATGAAACGTGTATAGGTACAAAATGAGTACACAAACCAAACCAATGTTCAATGACAGCCTTAATAGTGAGTGACCGTGACTGTGTAACTGTTGAATAAGAAAATGGTTATGTAACGTACCTGGGAAAAGCGACCAGTGTTGATGTTTACCCCCTCTCCCACACAGAAGCCAGAGATCTACGTCATTCCCGCTGCAAACCTAACTACGTTCCCTCACTCCGAACAACCGAAATCAATAAAACCCTAGCCCCCCCCCCCATTTGATACCTATGTAAACTGTTTTCCTTAACTCCCAAAAAACGTGGGATTACACATACCAAAAATAAACTCACAAGATCCTCCCAAAAATGAAACGTGAGGGCATATCTATCAGACTACACCCCAATAAAATTTGAAATAGGACTACCCAGTAACAAAGTACTTAACAAATGGACTTTTCAAACAATAAAAAAAAAACGTAGGACCAAGTGGACCATAAGTTCCTACAATTGGACTTTCTAATAAATTTCCCTTTTTTTTATTCACTCTATTTTTACACATCTTTTTATAAAAATGAATTCAAATTAAACATATTAATTTTTTTAATTTCATATTTTAACAAAAAAAATTAATAAATCACTAAAAAATCTATTCCCAAATTACCCCTTATACAACTTCAAATATCTTTTACAAAGAATTCCCTAATTTTCACTAACACACCATTTATTTTGATAGAAAATATTTTGGGAAAATTAGTCTAAGGTCCCTCTCCCATTTTTAGTAATAGAAGAGGTCCACAATATTATTTTTTGATGTCTAAGGTCCTTAAACACACACCCATATATCAGATCAGAGAAATTTGACTCTCTCTTTCTCTCTTTCTAATCTTCAGCAAAATATACAAACAAATTCAGAATAGAGACCACATAAA
Source organism: Camellia sinensis (assembly GCF_004153795.1). Lineage (NCBI taxonomy): Eukaryota > Viridiplantae > Streptophyta > Magnoliopsida > Ericales > Theaceae > Camellia > Camellia sinensis. Next base: position 126,185 of record NW_021024560.1, read on the forward strand.
TGAAAGAACCAAACTTTGCGATAGTATCTGAAACTGTTCTCACCTTCTTTCCTGGTGCCGTCAAAAGAAGAGGAGGAGGAAGAGATGAGACAACAACGGTAGTGAGAGAAGAAGAGCTCGAAAAGGAGCGAGAACCAGCAAGGGTTTGGGCTTTCTTACCACTTTATAAGTAAATCCAAATCTCTCAGTCCTTTTGGTCCATCAAAATAATTTTGTTATATTATTTTCCAAATTTGAACAGATGATCATATTTCATCAAAGGAAATACTTGATTCTAATTCTGCACAAGCTTGTTTTGAAAATATGCATTGAGTTGGGGACATGGATTTAGCAAAGAAGGTGTTTGATGAAATGCCAATGAGAGAATGTCTAAGGTTCCTCAAATTAATCCAGATAAATTTCAATCTAAATCAGAGAATTTCTCTAGAACAAACCAAAAAATTTCTCTGGACCAACCCAGAAAAAATTGAGTTCAAACCCAGAGAAAATTCAATCCAAACCAGAGAATTTCTCTGGACCAACCCAATTTTCTCTGAAGCAGAGCACTAGTCCAGTCCAAAACCAAAGAATTTCTCTGGCCAAACCCAGAGAAAATTGAGTTCAACCAAGAGAAAATTCAGTCCAAACCAGAGAATTTCTCTAGACCAATCCAATTTTCTTTGAAGCAGAGCACTAGTCCTTATTGTTGTCTAGAGAAATTTAGAATTTTCTCTGTGATTTGTCTAGAGAAATTTTCTGAAACTAATTTTCTCTGGATAAGCAAAATATTATAAAGTATAACATACCTCACTAATGATATCTGTTCACCAACCTCCTCGTACTGTCAGATGAGAGAGGGTGCGATGGATGCATCCAAAATGCTTGAAGGTGGGCTCGCAGCCGTTTCATTCCCAATCATGGACACCGAGAAGTTATCCCCCAAGCATTTCTGTTCGATCGGAGGATCTGAAAGTAGACAAGCCAGTGT
>NW_021024560.1:133300-154170 GCF_004153795.1 Camellia sinensis
AAAAAAAAAACAGTCTCATATTTTGCCTTTTTGCTGTCCAAATTACTTTTAGTGTATTATTCTTCATTTTAGATTTAAGAATAAATTCAGAGAGTTAGAATACAGGTTTGGTTTGCTGAACAAATTGTTTGGAGTACTACTACAATTTGTGAAGATCATTGTATCTTGGGAGATAGACGCCGCCCAACCGTAAGTACCGTAACGGGGCGAATCTGTCTTAAGGATAGAGTGTCACACACTCGACTTGGTCTTAATTATTATTCGGTTCGATAAATAAATCCGGTATGTTATTTATTTATTTTGTTTGAATTTATTTCAAGTTATTTTATTTACACAGAAGATTGTTCCAACAGTCTTTCATGTAATTAATCCAAAAAACAACTCCATATCACATATCTAAGTATGAACCCGGTTGGATTGTTGTTTTGAAAACTCCTTCTCAAAAATTTTCATTTTTATTTATTGCTACTCTGAGTTTCACCTATTACAGAAGGTGCGAGGTTGGGTTTGGTGTGTTTTTAGGTTAAGCTGGAGATTTTTTGGGCTGATGGCTGAGCCGCACGTGCAGGGCCTTGGGCCGTAGGTGCGGGAAGGGGGCCGCACGTGCGGGATATGAGGCCGCACGTGCGGAAATTAGGGGATTCCTGGGCAGCATACTGCAATATATGCAGGTGCGGGAGTGAAAATGCGAGGGAAGGGGCCACACGTGTGAGGATGAAGGCCGCACGTACGGGAAGCACGCTCCGCACGTGTGGGAGTGAGTGCCGCACGTACGGGAAACCCTGAGTCCGAAAAACTCTATTTTTCTTTCTTTTTGGGTTGTGTATATTTCACTTTTTACACATCTCTCTCTCTCTCTCTCTCTAAAAATCATTTCCTCTTCCTTCTCTCCACATTTCCTACACCAAACCTTTTAGAACTCTTGATCTCTTTAGATCTGTTGCATTTTTAACCCAAGCTTCTTCATCAAAATTGGAGAGCTAACCGAAGGCTTTGTTGTGTGCGGTGAAGATCGTGTTTCAACACCGTAGATTTTAAGGGTTTCATTCCAATTTCTTTTCCAAACTTGAGGTAGGGATTATTCTTGGAGTAATATATATATTTTTGCTAGATTTTTTGATTTTCAAAATTTTTCATTGTAAATGTTGAAACTTGATTTTGGATTAAGAATGTGGGTGTTTAGGGATGGTTTTCCACCTAGTTTCTTTTAAAAATGATCTCTTGAAAATTTTGAACTACATTGATTGAGAAAAAGAAACTTTTTGAAGAAAACCCCTTTCTAGAGATTTGAATGTGCTTGGTTGTGGTGAGGAAAAACTAGGGTTTTGGGGTTTGAAAGGTTGTTGAGAACTCATAGACAACATTGTCATTATATTACTCCTTTTGTGCCAAAATGATTAATGATTGGAAATTTCTCATCGATATATATATATGTGTGTGTGTGTGTGTGTATAAATAGATACACAAATGATGAATTTCATGAAATATGAGAAGTGGTGATGTTGGAAATTGTTGTGTTAAGATATTGTTATTTTTTTTTTTTTTTTGAAATGACTAAATTGTTGGGAGAAGTTCGGAATATGGAAACGTTGATATCTATTGATGGAATTAAATGCATGTGTGGCTATTGTGTGTAATAGCATTGAGGGGAGAGATGGAAATTTTGTTTAATTATGGTATTATTGTTGAGATACTTAAAAGTGGAGAAATGTTATGAGGCATTGATAATTATTGCATTACATACTCATTCAATTGATTATTATACATTTTGAATTGAGTTTGGAAAAATTTACATTGAGAAAAGGATATTTTGAAATGGGAATTATTAAAATGTTTTGGGATAAATACGTTGGTAAGTCTGGATAGGAGGTGTAGATAAGACTGATTAAGTTGGCCTAAGTGTCTGTAGTGAAAGACCGAAAACACACGCGAATGAGGTACTACTTCCCTTCCAGTTAGCAACCGATAAAGTGGGATTTTTGGTAGTGCTAGTTATGCCTACTTGCAAATACCAACCTAGGGATCACTTGAGCCGTATTTACTGCCCCTCTGAATTAAATTGTAAATTTCTAAATTGTTGAGATTTCAAACTATCATTGAGCATGGTGGCTTTTTAAAAGATGTGAATGAAATCCTCTTTTAATTGGCATGGCATGGCATGTGCATTTCATATTGGGAATCTTGCATAAATGTAGATACTTTGTTAAGAATTCTTTACTGGGCTTTATGCTCACCCCTATGGGATTTTGGTGCAGGAAAGGACGTGGTGAATCCGCTAATCTAGGGCGTGGATATATGTATATAAAGCACAAGGCTCTGTTTTGTTGTGATTGTATTTCATAAGCCTAGGGCTATAACTGTTTGAGTCCGAGTGACTATTTTTGTGTAACCGGGCTTAAGCCTTGGAATTTGTAAACCCTTGAGGGCATTCTATTTACTTTTGAATTTGACATTCTACATGCTATAGATTCATGTATATAATATCATTGAATGTATAATTTGCATGTGGGACTATTTTGTACCAACTTCTATGATCAATGTTACGATGATTGGGGAATTGCTATTATTCTTTAATGAATGTCAGTTGATGTACCAAGATTATATTGGATAAATTTTGGGGCGTTACATGGACTGTTAGTAAAAGTAGATGAAATCTATAATTTGAGAGCTAGGGTTTTCGGACATACAAAAAAAAAACTCAATTTTATATTGGCTGAACCCGAATAGACCGCTCAAGTGGCATGAGAGCAGAGACCGCTTGAGCGGTTACTCCTTCGCTCGAGCAGAAACTCATTTTCTTAGAATTTTAGACCTGCAGGGAGATATATTGGTTTCCTCCTTTCACTGCGTACGCAATCCATCTTTTCTTCTACATGTTACAAAATTACTTTGCCCATAAGGACATGCTTAGGCAAAATGACCAAACTACTTATATATATATATATATCATACCTATAGTATACACTCTGATTTCAAACCCTAATTAAAATCTCAACCCTCTCTCTCCTCTCTCTTCCATTGTAACGGCCTGAAGTAATTAACAATAGTAGCAATGCTACATCCCACTAGAAGTGGTGCTCTAAAGCACCGCTAATGAGTTGGCATCCACTTTTGTATTTTAGTCCAAAACCACATAGGGGCATATGACTATTTTTGAATGATAGGAGTAAAGTGCTATCAAGTCGTATCATAGGAAGGTAAAATAAATTTTAGCCAAAAAAATATAATGAGTTTCACAAATTTGACATAATTATATTGGGTTATTAATATTTTAATTCATACTTTTTAATCAATAATTTATTAGACATATAAATAAATAAATAAATGTTATTCACTTTGCGTCTTTTTGGTTTTCTGAAAACACTTTTTAGAAAATTATACTTTCTTATTTCCGTATTTTTTTTTTGTTTTTACTAAATCTTTTTAATATTTTAAGCAATTTTTTTTTTTAATTTTTAGACACACCTAACATAAATACATATAAAAAGTATAATTTTTGTGAAAAAAATCTTGTAAAAATTCACTAAATACCAAAAATACAAAAAATACGAGAAGTCAGTATATTTTTCATATTTTTATTTATTTATTTATTAATTTTTTAAAATATTTTTTCACAATTTTTTTACTTTTTAGACACATCTAAATAAGATGCATCTAAAAAAGTAAAAAAAAAAATGCTTAAAATTTTAAAAATATTTACTAAAAACAAAAAAAATTAAAAACAAAAAATCCAATTTTCAAAAAACTTAATCCAAAAAATTCAAACTAAACACACGCATTATTTTTTTTTTTTACATTAAAAGTTATACATTATTTATTTTTTTATTTGCATACTATTTGCATTAGTTCTGATCAATTGAGTATTATTAAGAAAAAAATCAATGCGATTTGGATCACATTTGCTTTTTAAAAAATTGATAACAAATATAATATCAAAAATAAATCATCTATTTTTTTTTTTGTAATATAAACATAAATTAATCATATGATTAATAATATTCGGTTATCTATTTTATATGAATATCCAACCGGAGATGAGCAACCTCCTTATATGAATATTGGAGTGAAGGTATTTTTAAAGGGGACATATTCTCTCTGGTCAAAGTGGACCAGATTATGCTGTCCCCGTAAAACTCACCGTTTCCTCTTTAATAATTTAAATAATTTATTTTTTAATTATAATATATATATTATTTATAAAAAAATTAAGTTGATCGAATAAATACAATTATATTAATTTATGTTATTAATTTATAAAAAAATGAACTATAAATATCATTTTAAAGTTAGACCGTCGGTCTTTAGAGGATAAATACAATAAAATATTGTGATTATAGATATCGCTTGATTTTTTTATTTTTTATTTATTTATCAATAATCTATATATTGTGATTTAAAAAGTAAAAAAATTCAGATTATCGAGGGAGGAGAGTTTACCCGGAGATCATGCAACATCTGTTCCCAAAGATATTTAGGGGTTGTTTGGGATGAACTAAATAAGTGTACTTTTTGACTTTTTGGACTAAAAAGTAGAGAAAAAAAAGATGATTGTTTGAGATAAATTTTTGACTTTTTAAGAAAATTGTGTATTAAAATATTGTATAAAATAGAAAAATTACCATCTTACCCCTAAATATATAATTGCCTACTGACAGTGATGGTACCGTCATGCGTACGGTTGGTAGCAAGATATATAGGACCAGATTGCCTACAGTGTTGTTCGGCCCGTGGGGAGCCACAACGTGTCCCATTTTGATAATCAGAACTGTTCAATGTGTAGAACTCACCGAGTACTATATGTTTGTAAAAAATCACGTTGATCGGATATCGATAACTATCTGATCGGATTAGTTTTTTGTCAACCGTTGCTTTGTGTAACACCCACTTTTTTTTTTTTATACAAACTAATTTGATCATATAGTTATCAATATCCAATCAACATGATTTTTTACAAGCATATAGTACTCGACGAGTTCTACACATTGAATAGTTCAGATTATCAAAACGGGACCCGTGATGGGCCTCCACGAGTCAAATAACAGCGTCCTATGTAAATTTTGTGTGCACCCGCTTGACGAGTTCGTACCATCACTTTAAACCAAAACATCACTTCAGCTAAAAAGTTGGCTTGTACTTTTTTTGGGGAAATTTATTTTTTTTATATATATTTTTTTGTGAATAATGATTCCTTTTTGGCTTTTTAAATAATTTTTTGGCTTTTTGACTTTTTTCAAACATGCCAAATCAGCCCTTAAGAACAGTCCACATTAGCTTCAAATGAATAATGCTAAGGATCATGAAAAAAATATCATGAAATGTATCATGAAGATTTTTCAACATTTGATTAGTGTATGGTGTTTTATTGTATGTATAATCTAAAGGTGAAAAATCTTTCATGATCATTTTCATGATATTTTCTTCATGATTTCTAACATTACTCGTATATGCAAAATTCGAGGACAACTATACTTTCCCTTTCCCCTTCTCATCCACCAGTTTCAAAACAAGAATGTGGTGTTTTGGAAAGTTGGTAAAAAGTTAATTTTTTGACTTTTTTAGTCTATTTTGTCTTTTTGTGAATAAAATATGTGAGAGACGATATGATCCAAAATGGGTAAAAAGCTAAAAGCTAACTTTTTTTTTTCCCTTCTCAAAACACCCCAAAATTAATGCTATGTTTGGATTGAGTGATTTGGAGAGAAAAGAAAAGAAATGGAGAGATACTATTACTTTTATTTGTTTGGATAACATAAGTGGAGAGAAATAAGGAGAAACTCATTTATCTTTAACCTTTATTTTCAATCTTCCAAAAAGTGGAGAGATTGGGAGAGAAAAGAAACTAATATTTTCGTAATACCAATTTTGTCCCTGTAAAAATAAAAGAAATAAAATGATTTAAAATATAAAAATGTTATTTTGGCAATATAATATAAAATAATTTCTTTTATTTTCTCTTATTAAATCTAGTCAAATATGAAGGAAAGAAATTACAATAAATTCTTTTCTTTTATTTCTTATTTATTCAAATAAAAAGGAAAAAAATCACAATCATTTTTTTCCTCTTATAACTGAAGTAATCATTTTATTTCTTTTTTTTTATTTTATTATTTCCCTACGTTTCCAAAGATAGTTTAAAATAGTGGTGTTATACATCCATGTCCTGTCTTCCCAGTTTCACTATCACCTCACTGCCCTCCCTCATGGCTTCCTCCATTCTAAATTCATTCTTACTACTCTTCTTCTTACTCTCTCTGCTCTTCTTCTCCACAACATGGGCTCTCAACTCTTCTTCTTTTTCTTGTAAACATAAATTTCAGAACATAAACCTTACACTTTGGATCGTTTACCATGTGTATTATCAAGAAATCAAGACAAAATGACATACCTGAATCCATTGATGAACGGTTAAACGGAAGCGTCTGATTGTCAATAAAACCTTAATATTGACTTTGTTAGAGCCTTCTAATCCTTTCCCTTATGTGCCTTATGTTTCTCCTTGAGAGGATTTAGAAAAACAAAACAGTCCATTTAAAGATTAAAATTTGATATTGACTATGTTATTGCCTTCTAATCCTTTCCCCTTACTGAAAGGTTGTGGAAGTTCAAAAGGAATGAAAACCAACTTTAACCATTGTTGGTTTTGATTTCTATTTACTGGTTTTCAAAGCTGAAAGGTTGTGGAAGTTCAAAAGGAATGAAAACCAACTTTAACCATTATGTTTTAATTTCTATTTCTGCCCCTCATAGAAATAGAAATTATACAACTAGTATCTACACATTAGGTCCATAACACATATACCCTTAAGCCTATTAACTAAATTGAATCACTTAAATTGTGGGCTTCTTATAAATGATAACACCACATTTAATTATGTGGTCTCATTGAGACATTATCTAACATTTTTTCCACCACTACCACTTCTCTAGATTCCCATCTCTCTTCTATAAGATCTGTCTGCAAATCCACACCATACCCAGATGTCTATTTCAACTCACTCAAGCTCTCCATTTCAATAAACATAAGTCCCAACATCCTCTCCTATCTCCTTCAGTCCCTTCAAACAGCTTTATCCGAAGCTGGAAAGCTGTCCAATCGATTTTCCCAACTGGGACCCTCCAACATCATTGAGAAACAGAGGGGAGCAGTCCAGGACTGCAAGGACCTCCACCAAATAACAGTATCTTGTCTGCAGAAATCAGTGTCCAGAGTCAACTCAGCTAACACCCAAAAACTAGCCGATGCGAGGACCTTCCTCAACGCAGCCCTCACCAACAAGAACACTTGCTTAGAAGGCCATGATTTCCCATCGAGTCCTCTGAAACCGACCCTGGTGAACTCCATTATCACCACATACAAGCACGTCAGAAATTCTCTCTCAATTCTCTCTAGTTCCAATTTTGAACCACCGGCCGCATTGAATGGCCATAACAAGCGCCGCTGTCTCATGGGTATGGGTTTTCCGGAATGGGGGGTTTCAGTGAAGGACGGCCGCATCTTGCAGAGTTTCGGCGACGCATATGATCCGAGCCAGGTGCTCACGGTGGCCGCGGATGGAAGTGGAAACTTTACTACAGTCACTGATGCTGTTAATTTTGTGCCAAACAACAGTGATGTGAGAATAATTATACAAGTGAGAGAAGGGGTTTATGAGGAGAATGTGGAGATACCAAATAACAAGCCCAACATTGTGATGTTTGGAGATGGAAGCGATGTTGAAATGGAAATGTTTGGAGACGGGCAACAGAAGCGTGGTGGATGGTTGGTGTAACGCCCTCAAAATAATAACATTAAACCCATTCAAAGAGACATGCATTTACATATAAACTAACCACATTCCTTTATTCCATAGAGTTCCATTACATAAGTATTACATGTTAACATCATAACAAAACGCCCTACGGGCTTACAGCTTTCCAAGTTAACACTTGGTTACAACAAAAGAGTACTAATTCGTTTACACATAAAGCCCTTGGCTTGAAGTTACATGTAATACATCAAAAGTTAAGCAACAAAAGTATGTCCGCCACTAGCCTCCCAGCTATGTCCTTGGAGGTGGCATGCTTCCTGCACCTGAAAATGATATTCCCATATAGGGTGAGCCACAGCCCAGTAGAAATACACTAAACCAACCATGAACAATGCCTAAAACATTAGCAATTGATAGATGGCCAACACTGATACAATCACATAAATCATATATTTATGTCAAACGACTTACAAGTCCCAATTACTTTTAATTTCCCCTTTTTCAACAGATAGGCGTATAAGCACTACCCACATGCTCAACAGATATGTATAACAACAATATCCACATTCTCAGATAAGCAAATAAGCTATATCCACATTCTACAACAGATATGTATAACAACAATATCCACAGATAAGCATATTACATAATCACAAATTAATATCTAGGGGATCTCTAGATCTTTCAACTACAATTTCAAACTAATGTGGATCGTCACGTTAAATTTATGGAAGAAATGGACACGAGTGCTAGCATACCAGAGGATGACATTGATGTGACATATGATGGAGAGTTTGGCAATGAAGCACAATTTCAGAGCAGTGCATGTGATGAAGCCAATATTGAGGAAGGTGCAGAGACTATTGCATATCTACATGCGCATGGGTTGCATCAAGTCATTGTGTCAAAGGTTGCTCAGGACAACATTATAGATAAAATGATTGCAGACCATTAAAAAGCATTGGACCTCATCAAGAAACTATAAATTGAGAACCAGAATCTGTAGGCAGCAAATGACATGAAAGACAAAATCATCTTGGAGCTGGAAACATTAATATGTAACCAGAAGGAGAATCCAACAGTTCAGAATGAGTTGTCCACTGTCAAACATACAATTGATAATCAGTATTCCTCACAATTAATTATCCCAATTAATTAAACAATGTAATTAGGTCAATTCCCATAATTAACATTTCAGCCCTTAGGTCCCATTTTCACCAATGATTCAACAATCATTCCATTTCTCTATGCCAAACATGCATCTAGGTTTATTATGAATAAAACCCCAACCTTTGTAAAATTACACAAAGTCCCAAACTTTCACAAAATTACCAAACCAAGCCCAACATCTCAAAATACCAAAATTTAAAGACAAAACCCATAGAGAGGAGTAGGATATCCCTACCTTGGAGTTTTAGCCAAAAAGGAGATGAAGACTCGAAGATCAACGTGCTCCAAATCCAAACTTTTTCAGATTAAATCGAAGCTCTCAACACCCTCTATCTTTTTAACAAAGGCCCTAGGCCATCGGGTCCTCTGAAACCGACCCTGGTGAACTCCATAATCACCACATACAAGCACGTCAGAAATTCTCTCTCAATTCTCTCTGGTTCCAATTTTGAACCACCGGCCGCATTGAATGGCCATAACAAGCGCCGCCGTCTCATGGGTATGGGTTTTCCGGAATGGGGGGTTTCAGGGAAGGACCGCCGCATCTTGCAGAGTTCCGGCGACGCATATGATCCGAGCCAGGTGCTCACGGTGGCCGCGGATGGAAGTGGAAACTTTACGACAGTCACTGATGCTGTTAATTTCGCGCCAAACAACAGTGATGTGAGAATAATTATATATGTGAGAGAAGGGGTTTATGAGGAGAATGTGGAGATACCAAATAACAAGCCCAACATTGTGATGTTTGGAGATGGAAGCGATGTTGAAATGGAAATGGAAATGGAAATGGAAATGTTTGGAGACGGGCAACAGAAGCGTGGTGGATGGTTGGACTACTTTCAGATCAGCCACTGTTGGTAAAGTTCCAACCTTTCTGCAAAATGGAAATGGAATCCACTTTCATTTTTGTTTTGGTACAACCTTTCATTTCTATTTCTATTTCTATTTCTATGGTAGAACAGAGTCCATTGTGAATAAGGTCAAGTTCAACTTGACAAGAACTCGTTTGAATTTAATTAATTTATTTATTTTTTTTGGCGTTTGAATTCGAGTTTGAAATTGTTAAAATTTTAATAAACAAGTCCAAACTTACTAAAACTCGACTCGTTAAGTGGCTCGTTTAATATTTATTATTTATATATTAAAAATATAAAAGTATGTATAGAAAATAAGATAATTATGTTATTTATATATTTAAAAAATGTAAATATAAATAATAGTTAACTGTAGATAATACATTTATATAATAGTAGTGCTAAAATTATTATTTTAGTAAAATATTGACTTTTTTAAGTTTATTTATATATATATATATTGTATATAAAATTATAGAATCAAAATTTTAATAATAACTTTAGTCTTATATGCAAGTATGAATTCATAATTTTTTTGGATCGTTAAAGCTGTTAAATAGGCTCCAGCTCTAGTCAAGCTTAAGTTAATTTAACTTGAGTTCAATTTGTTAAATTTTTCTTGAACTCGAGTTCGAACTCGTTAAAATATTAATAAACAAACCTACACATATTAAAATTCAGTTTGACTCATTTGTAGCCCTATTTTAATACCTTTATTGTGGGGCCAAAAAAATACCTACAATGGGGAAAAAAAAAAAAGGAAAAATTGCAAGTGAGGTTTAATTTTTAAAAGTAATTATACATTCATGAAAAAATTTATGATTCTAATAATTAAAATTTATAAATTTTATCATGATCTGAATTTTTTTTTAACCAATACACTGATTTATTATTTCCCAAAAAATTTAATACTCTAATAATGAATGATTTATTTTTTATTTTTTAAATCTAATTAATCTAACCATTTTTTAAATTGAACTCTTGTTTCTAACGCACGACATTAAAAAGAGAACATGGAATTGATAACTATGTTTGGGAAAAAACTCATGTTTCCACTGCTTGGAAGGAACAAAGTAACGCCGGATAATACCCTGCCCAAGACACTCATCTTTTGTTCATGCAATGCAGCAAAGTTTGTTTCTTAATTAAACTAAAATTTGAAGTTATTCTTGTTTGCCTCCCTTCCCAATTCTAATGTCAGCTGTCTCCGGGGATGGGTTTCTGGCAAGTGACATAACTTTCGAGAATAGGGTTGGACCCGAGAAGTACCAAGCAGTTGCACTGCGCATCAACGCGGACTTTGCAGCAATGTACAAGTGCACCATAATCGGTTACCAAGACACACTCTACGTCCATTCCTTCAGACAATTTTATAGAGAATGCGACATTTATGGGACCATTGATTTCATATTTGGTAACGCAGCCGTTCCTTTCCAGGCATCCAACATAGTATCAAGAAAGCCCATGCCGGGGCAGTTCACAGTGATCACTGCCCAGTCCAGGGACATTCTAGACAAGAACACTGGGATATCCATACAGAACTGTTCCATTGTGGCTGCAGAGGACTTGTACAACATGAATAATTCCGCCAGCAGCAAGATCAAGAGCTATCTGGGGAGGCTGTGGAAGGTGTACGCTCAAATGGTGTATATTGAATCGTACATCGATGAATTCATCGACCTGGCAGGGTGGACGGAGTGGCCTTCTAGTGATCCTCAAGGAGGCTTGGACAGTTTGTACAATGGAGAATATGAGAATAGTGGGCCGGGTTCGGGGACTGAGAATCGAGTCAGTTGGGCAGGGTACCACGTAATGGATTACTATCATGCCTCTAATTTCAGTGTTTGAGTTTATAACTGGAGATGAATGGCTGGATTCTACTTCCTTCCCTTATGATGATGGGTTTTAATCTAATACTATATAATAATGTTTTTTTTTTTCTTTTTAATTCATAATGTGTTTGTCACCGTTGGTAATTCGATGAGTACAGTAAAATGTACGTACCTGATAGTCATGAAAAAAATTAAAAGAGAGAAAAGTTATGAGATGATTGAAGGATTGAACAAGTGTTTAATGGTAGTTCAAAAAAAAAAAAAAAACAAGTCTTTAATGTAATTTATGAAAAAAAGAAAAAAAAGTCTTTAATGTAATTTATGCTTTATGATTGATGCATGCTTTATAATCACTACAAGAAAAATCACTTTTGCCGACTAAATTTTTAGTCGCCAAAGGTCCATTTTTAGTCGTCGAAAATCGAGTTTTTACTTTCCCTGACTAAAATTTTTAGTTGCCCGTTTTGTCGCGTATACATGGTCGCCGGAGGTATTGGCGACTAAAATTTTTTTAGTCGGCAAAAAATAGCTCTTTAGCGACCAATGTTTTAATTGCCAATAGTGATTTACACTTTTTAAAATCACACATTTAGCGACTAATCTTTTAGTCGCCAATACTCACTGAATCGCCGACTAAACCATTTAATCGCCAAAATAAACACTTTGGCGACTAAAATTTTAGTCGCCAAAGGTGCTTCCGTGAAAAAAAAAAAAAATACCAAATTTTTTGTTTTTTCTGAGATTCGAACCGCCAACCTATCCCACTTTCTAAACCTTTAGCAACACACTCTCTCCACTATGCCACTACAACACCACATGAAATAATATAGAGAACTCTCAATCTTTTTCCTTTTCAGTTTGTATGACCTCCCTCCACTACAAGAAAAAGCATTTTTGCCGACCACTTTTAGCTACCAAAACTAATTTAGTCGCCAAAAGTCACGGAATTGGCTACCAAAAATAATATTAGTCGGCAAATTTTTATTCATTTCATACAATAATGATATTTTCATATTTAAAAAGGTGAATTATTTGAATAATACACCGGCTTCGTTTGGGAAGTGCGTTAGCATTAGTGCAAACTAGGAAGGTGACGCATCTCTCCAAATTTTACCCTCTTTTTCAGTAGGAAATAATATAGAGAACTCTCAATCATTATCTTTTTCCTTTTCAGTTTGTATGACCTCCCTCCTTCCCTTTAATCATTCCATTTTTTTTTTCCCTTTTTATCATATGGATCATTTATCAAAAAATTAAGTAATATACATTTGTTTATAATTTTTTTATTCAGTTCCTGCAATAATGATATTTTCATATTTTAAAACGTGAATTATTTGAATAATACACCGGCTTCGTTTGGGAAGTGCGTCAGCATTATTTCCAAGCACTCCGCGTGACACTTAGACAATCACAAGCCTTACTTGATGATGTTAAGTGAGTCTAACTCACAAACTTGCAAGAAAAACAAGTAAGAAGACAAAGAAAGTTTGAGAGAATGCCTTTTATATTCACTTTGAAAAAGCTTGTACAACTCTTAAATGGATTAGTGCAAATGAGCCTTATATTTATAGTCTCTTTTGGAGCATTGTAGAATACACAAGAAAGTGGTATGGAGAAGTTTCCCATGGAACCCGTCCTATAAGCTACATAATCATTCTAGAATGCCTTCTAGAAGTATCTTTACAAATATCTACAAGTGTAGTCATATGTACAAGTGGGTATGTTCTTGAATTCCCTAGGGCCTTCTAGAATTCTCCATGGTCTCGTATGTGCTGGAGTATGATAGGAAGTTCTAGATTCTTCTATTGGCTCCCATTCTTCCAAGCTCTTATCTGGATATTTTTGGAGAATTCTGTAGGGACGTGACAGGGTGGTCTAGTGAAAGGTGCCTGGAGGAAGCCGCAAGACGATCTGGAAAGCAAAAAAATTTAAAGAAACCATGATGAAACCAATACAGCTATGTAGACTTAAGTCATTGACCTTTGAAAACCTTTAACCCATTAACAAATATAAATAAAATATATATATATATATAAATCTGAGATCTTAAAAGAAGGCCTCTTTCAATTTGATGTATATCATATGCATATGTGCATTCTAGTTGTACATATGCATATATTCAATTTGTTGTTTTGTATAGTATTACCCTTTTATTTCTATTTAAAACACCTATTATCATGGCATATAATTGCAAGATGTCATTGTGGAATAATTTTGAATGTGATGTCATTGTCAAATAATGTTGAATGTTTTTGTAAATCATATTCCATTTCGAAATAGGAAAATGTTACATACTCGGGTTGTGCACAATATTGGGAACCTAGGAAGGTGCGCATAAGAATCTTTAGTTACTAAATTTTTCTTGAGCTTTTATTAGCATTATATGTTGATGAGCTTTGATTTGATTTTATTTTTTGGATAAGTAGTGTTGCTTGTGTTTGTTGCCAATTGCTTAAATTTTCATTGCCAACACAATTCAATTTATTTTAGTACGATTCAGAAACATCATTTGCTTGGAGTTATACACAATTTTTGTATAATGTTACGATTCTATATGGTAAAGGTTATGAACCAAATGTTATCAAAATCAATTGTAGAATTTATAGTAGTAGAATATGAAAGGCTCTGGCAATTCGTGGCTATTATAATGAGATTTGTGAAAAAGTTACACTCCGACGTGGTAAATGAATTGATTACCCACTTGAATGTGATATAATCACTAAAGTATTACTCTACGAATTAGCTGAGTTTGGGCCATTGTAGCATAACAAAAGCCTAATGGAAGCATGGTCGTCTATACTCATTTGTTGATAGCTATCAGAATGAACTGCATCTAATTTTATTCAATTCTAAACAAACTCACCGTCCATGCGAACAAAATCCAAGTTTATACAACAAATCTGACTACTTCAAAAACTTCTCTAATAATCATCAATCATAATGAAACTTAAGTGCCAACTTCAATGCTCAAGTTAAATGTTTCACCCGGCAATAGTAGCTGACCATGGTGAGGGATGAGAGGCTGCTACTTGCAAAGCCATGATGTCAAACTCTTTAATAGAACTGATGCAAAACAATCATCACACTATATAAAAAATAAAATTAATCAAAATATGAGCCGATTAAGTAATTCTTATTGTCTAAGTAATTTAATTTTTTTCATGAACAAATTAAAAAATCAATAATGATACATCCCTCTAAAACTAGAGCTCTAATTGAACTCTAGTGAGGTGAAAAGTCAAAAAAAATAAAATAATAAATAAGGCCAAAACATCACATCAGATGAACCCGACATACACATTAGAACTATTAGAATTCACAAATTAAAACTCTAAAATATTTTTGTTAAAAAATTATCATATGGAATACGAGTGAGCCCACACCAATAAAAACGCTCCTACTCATTTAGTCCAAAAAGTTGACTGGGGACAAGCTTAGTTGGTTGATTATCCCACCACCGACAATTACAAAGCATGCATCAGTCATGAAGCATAAATTACATTAAAGACCTATTCTTGTTTTTTTTGAACTAACGTTAAACACTTGTTCAATCCTTCAATCATCTCATAACTTTTCTCTCTTTTAATTTTTTCATGACTATCAGGTACGTACATTTTACTGTACTCATCGAATTACCAACAGTGACGAACACATTATGAATTAAAAAAAAAAAAAAACAAAAGAGGACATTATTATATAGTATTAGATTAAAGCCCATCATCATAAGGGAAGGAAGTAGAATCCAGCCATTCATCTCCAATTATAAACTCAGACACTGTGAAAATAGAGGCATCATAGTAATCCATTACGTGGTACCCTGCCCAACTGATTCGATTCTCAGTCCCCGAACCCGACCCACTATTCTCATATTCTCCATAGTACAAACTGTCCAAGCCTCCTTGAGGATCACTAGAAGGCCACTCCGTCCACCCTGCTGGATTGTTGAATTCATCGATGTACAATTCAATATACACCGTTTGAGCGTACACCATCCACGGCCTCCCAGATAGCTCTTCATCTTGCTGCTGCTGGAATTATTCATGTTGTACAAGTCCTCTGCAGCCACAATGGAACAGTTCTGTATGGATATTGAAAATCCTAAGTGATTCGTGATTAGATCAAGATTAAAATATTTCAATTCCCAACCATTCAAAACACACAATCTAAATCATTAAGCACTTACGAAAGTGATTACGATTGTTGTTTTCGAAATAAACAATAAATCGACACAAATAATTTTTACGTAAAAAAACCACAATTGATATAGCGATCTCGGTTTTCCCTTTACTGTTTAATAGTATCCCAGACTCGATTCCGTGGTTGATGGTTATTGTCTGTGTTGCATTTTCATCCTTTAACTCTTGGTCATTGAGTTTAGAATTGTTTTGGGCGTGTTTCGAACAGGTTGGTTGAGTTCTGGTCTCTAGTGTTGTTGCCCAGGTTTTAGGTGATCCGCTCGAGCGGGTCCATTTGCGCTCGAGCGGAGTCTACATACTTCCAGTATCTTGTGCGTCTGCAAAACTACTGCAGATGTGTTTTTCACGCTCGAGCAGATTTCCTTACGCTCGAGCGGGTCGTGCTCGAGCGGGTATCTTGGCGCTTGAGCGGGTGTTAGAACTCTGTAAAAATGCTGGATGAGTGTAATCTACGCTCGAGCGGGTCTTCTTTTGCGCTCGAGCGGGTGTGTTTTGTTATTGTGTCTTGGCGCTCGAGCGGGTTCAGTTTTTGTGTTTGACGCTTGAGCATCCCATTCTCTGCTCGAGCGGATCATGCGTATATCAGATCTGGACTGCGTTATTTCAGATCACTTTTCACACTCTCCTACTCTCTTTTACTTTTCAAAAATCTATTTTGAGAGATTCTCTCACTACATTTCACCTTCTCTCTAAGGTTTGATGTAGTTCTTGGGTGTTCCTACCCCAATCTCTTTGTAAGAAAGATAGAGGGTTGCGTGGGTTTCGTTTTGATCCGAAAAATTTTGGGAATGGAGCACTTCCAAGTTTGGCTCTTTTTCCCCTTGGGTTCTCCATTTGAGGTAGGGATTCTCCTTGTTCTTTTTCAATACTCCGTCTATAGATAGACATGTGGTAGTTTTGTATTGCATGAAAATCATATCATGTTGAATTTCTTTGAAAACCATGTGAGGGAACCTAGGATTTGTTGTTTGAGAATGATTATTTTATCATTGATAGTTCTTTGGGCTAATTGGAGTGTAGGTTAGCATGTTATTGTGGAAAGAAGAAAAAAGCCTTAAATTATGTTTTGATTTGGTAAATTAAAATGGAGGGTAGATGATCAATGTTTGTAAGTCTCTATTATTAATATGAGTTGGGTGAAGGTGTTAATGCCTAAGGGATTAACTATGGCTTTGGGGTTGTTTTGACATGGGAAAAGTGTTTTTGGGAATAAGTGGTGTAACATGTTGACTTGGAAGTTTATGAAAGTTGACCTTGAAAATGGAAAATGAAACGTTAACTCTATGTGAGTCTCGAAAAATGAATATGGAAATTGAACTATTCTGTCATTGAGTGTTGAATACCCACATTTGGGGTTTTACCTTTACCTATCGTACTAGCGTTGTTGTTGGGTTTAAGATCTCATGGTAGTTGAGTCTTCTAATAGGTGTACTGAATTCATGCATCTAGAGGTTTTGTCCTTGGTCATCGGTAGAGGATGGCATTGTTGTGTTGAATTGTTGTGTTTGCATTACACCGGTGTTGATTGAATACTGTATGTGATGAAGTGCTATGATACATAATATATGTATAATTGTTAGGGAGGAGATAGGTGATGTACTCCAGTGTGTGGGAGGAGATAGGGGATGTACTCCACACACCTATGTTTTCATATACTTTAACACGTTGCTTATGTATCTTGATAGTTCATGTGCATGTATTACACTTGTCGATTATGCTCTGCTGTATTGTAATTATTAGTGTAATACACTGCGATTATAATCAAAGGTACTGCCACCTTCCAGTTAGCGCTTGGAGAATTGACTGCGCTTATAATCAAAGGTACCGTTACCTTCCAGTTAGCGCTTGGAGAACTGACTTAGCCGGTAGAGTAGAGCTTTATTATTATTGTCTCAATGTATCTGAGTATATCATGGATTGCGATGGTTACAGTTTTGGAGGGCCGAGTTGCCCCATTTGTTGATTATATACATGTTGATGATTTGTTATCTCCTTTCTATTAAAGGCATGCATGTATAGATATGAATGTATTGGGAATAAACCAAAATGCCGTTATGAGATTTTGGGAAAGTGTGAAGGAAAATTGGGTATTTGAAAGTATGTTTTGAAAAAGGGAAAATATGTTGTAAGTATGTGTAGACACCCCATTTTTGACCGTCCTCAAGACTTGGACGTCACCGTTTGAACACTCGGTGATTATCCATGTTTGTGTTCGTTTGGAGTTCCCGGAGGTCTCGGCTCGCGCGCCCCGCCTCAGGATCCCCGAACTCGACCGTTTAGTGTCTGGTTTTGCACCAAACACTTGCATCTTGCCTTTGAGAGGCAGGGTGGGGCTTGTAGACCATCCCCACCCATCACCGGCAGTGGCTAGATGCCACCGGCTGGTTTTTGCTGCCACCGGCAAGTCGCGCATTCCATGCAACATGCATTGTCATGCATACATTTTGCATTCCGGTCTAGGAGACCTTAAATCCTCTGAAGGTGCAATTCCTTCGGTGTTTGTCGTGCCCGAACGACTTTTCGGTGGTCTGGTAAAGCCACCTGTCTGTGCTTGCGATGAGTTCCTAGAAGACCAACTGGGACGGTGGAAACTAGAGTTCGAACGGCTTATGCCTAGAACGCAAAGGTTCGGGAGTTCCGAGACTAAAGTCTGGCATAGCATTGTGTACGCTAGTTGCATGGTTGCATATCATCCCTCGCATGCTAGCATGATTAGGTTGCATTGCGTTTAAGGTTGCATGCTAGTCATATTGTGTATGCCATGTATATTGCATTGTGTTTGAAATAGGGTTTAGTCCAAACACGGGAAACGAGGGACGTTTCGTACTCCAAGTGACGAAACGTGCCTCAATTCTCGGTCGCTGACACTCCGAATTACCCATGATGGAGTCTAGGCCTTATTGTGTTTATATGTGCATTCATTTTACGTCGAGTCGTGCAATCCAACTCCTCAGCCATCATGCATCGAGATACGTGATTAGTGACACGAGGATCGAGGACTACACTCTTTGGAGCTTGTGCAATGATGGGGAGAGTGGTTATGCACACATATGTTGAAAATACTTTTCCATGCCCCTTTCTCGCTCTCTGTTGCAGCAAACTGGAAACCAGCAGCAAAAATGGGTCAGCAGCCTTCTGGGGCTTTGTACAGTGTTCTGGGACCAATTGCAAACAGAGGCAAATCGAGGCATCGCGATGGATTTCTCTGAAGATGATGCTTTGAAGTCCCAAGAAGGAGGGGGCCACCCCCTCTCCTTGTTGTCCTTGCAAAGGACCATTTTTGGCCTCTTAAGGAAGCCTATGCTTGAGTGTGTGTTGAGCATGTTTGGTTTGTTTTTCATGCTTATATATCCATGATATAACATGATTTCAAGTTGGTTTTGGAACCTTATGCATGTTTAGCATAGTTGCCATGTAATGCCTTATTTGTGCCTTAACATGTTCTAGGTTGTTAGCCTTTGTTGGAGCATGTTTTAGGCTTGCATTTGTGAAGTTTATGTGCTTATTTTGCCATGCTTTAGCTCTGTCCATAGTCGTTTGGGTTGATCTTTGCATGCATTATATAGCTCCTTCGTATTTGGGCTTGTTGGCCTTGAGTATATACATGCGTAGCATGCAATCTTCGCATTGTTTTGATGATTTGGAATCATCCATCATGCTATTTCAGTCCCTTTTGAATGCCTATATGTTTGTCTTGAATGCCTCTTTAATGCTTTGGAAACTTGTGTAGCATGTTTCATGTTTTGGCCATTGTGCATGTTTTGAAATTGAGCCACTTAGATGCCATCTAGGGGGCCCCCTTTGCATAGTCTAGGTCTGTCTTGAACCTATTTTAGACCACTTAGCCTTGTGAGGCTTGGTTGGCTTGGCCATGGTTCAAGTCCCTTTGACTCGCTTCAAGTACTTGGACCATTGTTGCATGATTAGCTTGCCTTGTTGCTTGGTTTGGCACCATGTTTTAACATAATTTTCAGAGCTTATGTTGTATGCTAATTGTCCATTATATCCTCATTCAAGTGTGCTTGAGAGTTGCCTCACTTGTGCCTAAGTGTTGGCCCTTTAACATGTGCATGTGTGTGTGTGTTTTGGTCCTTTGTTTTGGTCACTTTAGCCACTGTTTTGAGCCCTATTAGAGCTGCCTAAATCATGTCTAAGTCCATCTTGTCACTAGTCGGCATTGCCTCATGTTTGCTTGTATGCTTGCATAAGTGTTTTGCCATGCCATGTTGCATCCTTAGCTTGCATGCCTAGGTTGCATTGCATCTTGCATGCATGCCTTGTTCCTTGAATTGGTGATAGGAATTGGGCCTTGGATTGTTTGTTTGGTTTGCATTTCATTTGACATGAAAATTGCACACTTGATTCTTTGGGCCATCATGCATGGAAATACGTGATTGGTGGTCCGAGAATCGAGGCACAAGCCCTTTTGAGTCACAAACATGATAAGGGACATGATTGGTGCATATATGCCTTGAATTGTGCTGCCATGCTTTGCATTGCCCTCTGTTGCTGTAAATTGCAGATTCTGTAGGAACACTCTGCCGACCGGCAGTTTCAAGTGCCGACCGGCAATCCTTTCTCTGCCGATAGCTTCACCAATGGCCGGTGGCCCCATAATATTGCCGGTGGCAATCCCATTCAGCCGGTGGTGTTCCCCAATGTCCAAGGAAGCAGTCCTGAGGTTTTAGCAGCCTCTAGAGGAGTAAAGGAAGGAAAACAGAGGCAGCCTATGCATGGCGGTGCATTTCCAAGCAGGACCGAGCATGCATTGCATCTGGCTCTCCTTCCGAGGTAGTTTACTGCTTTTCCTAGATTAGTTAATTTGCTTAGCTAATTAGGCAATTTGTAATATTTAATTAGCTTGCGTAGTTAATTAATTTGTAATATTTATTTGGTCCCTCCGAGCGAGGGCAAATCTGTAATAAGTGTGTGTGGGTGTGTGAATGTCTTCCAATCCCCACTTCTTTCTTCCCTTTTACTTACCTGCTTTGATGGTTAGTATTGGGGCACGTTTAATTTAGAGGGTTAGGATCCATACATATCCTATCTCTCTTTTTCTCTCTTTGTGCT
>NW_021024560.1:156574-174072 GCF_004153795.1 Camellia sinensis
ATGTTCAATCCTGAAACCACTATACCTTAACGATCTATTTGGAAATTAAATAAAAAAGGAAGTTGAATAGAAAAGAAACTTGAATGAAAAAGGTAGTCAAATAAAAATAAAAATGGAAGTTGCAGAAAATTAAAAATAGAAGTTCATTAAAGAAACCACTATACCTTAACGATCTATTTGGAAATTAAATAAAAAAGGAAGTTGAATAAAAACGAAGCATGAACAAAAAAAAGAAGTTGAAAAGAAATAAAAATTGAAGTTGCAGAAAATTAAAATTGGAAGTTCAGTCAAGAAACCACTATACCTTAACGATCTATTTGGAAATTAAATAAAAACGGAAGTTTAATAGAAAAGTAAATTGAATAAAAATGGAAGTTGAATAAAAATAAAAATGAAACTTGCATAAAATTAACAATGAAAGTTCAATCCAGAAACCACTATACCTTAACGATCTATTTGGAAATTAATTAAAAATGGAAGTTGAGTAGAAAAGAAAAACATGAATGAAAAAGGAAGTTAAATAAAAATGAAAATGGAAGTTGCAGAAAATTAAAAATGGAAGTTCATTCAAGAAACCACTATACCATAACGATTTATTTGGAAACTAAATAAAAAGGAAGTTGAAAGAAAAATAACTTGAATAAAAATGGAAGTCGAATAATAACAAAAATGGAAGTTGCAGAAAAATAAAAATGGAAGTTCATTAAAGGAACCACTATACCTTGACGATCTATTTGGAAAATAAATAAAAATGGAAGTTTAATAGAAAAGTAAATTGAATAAAAATGGAAGCTGAATAAAAATAAAAATGAAAGTTGCAGAAAATTAAAAATGGAAGTTCAATCCAGAAACCACTATACCTTAACGATTTATTTGGAAATTAAATAAAAAAAGAAAGTTGAGTAGAAAAGAAACTTGAATGAAAAAGGTAGTTAAATAAAAATAAAAATGGAAGTTACAGAAAATTAAAAATGGAAGTTCATTGAAGAAACCACTCTACCTTAGCGATCTATTTGGAAATTAGATGAAAAAGGAAGTTGAATAGAAAAATAACTTGAATAAAAATGGAAGTTGAATAAAAATAAAAATGGAAGTCGCATAAAATTAAAAATGAAAGTTCATTAAAGAAGCCACTATACCTTAAAGATCTATTCGGAAATTAAATAAAAAAGGAACTTTAATAGAAAAGTAAATTGAATAAAAATGGAAGTTGAATAAAAATAAAAATGAAAGTCGCATAAAATTAAAAATGTAAGTTCAATCCAGAAACCACTATACCATAACGATCTATTTGGAAATTAAATAAAAAAGGAAGTTGAATAAAAACGAAGCTTGAACAAAAAAAGAAGTTGAATAGAAATAAAAATTGAAGTTGCAGAAAATTAAAATTGGAAGTTCAGTCAAGAAACCACTATACCTTAACGATCTATTTGGAAATTAAATAAAAACGGAAGTTTAATAGAAAAGTAAATTGAATAAAAATGGAAGTTGAATAAAAATAAAAATGAAACTTGCATAAAATTAACAATGGAAGTTCAATCCAGAAACCACTATACCTTAGCGATCTATTTGGAAATTAATTAAAAAAGGAAGTTGAGTAGAAAAGAAAAACTTGAATTAAAAAGGAAGTAAAATAAAAATGAAAATGGAAGTTGCAGAAAATTAAAAATGGAAGTTCATTCAAGAAACCACTATACCTTAACGATCTATTTGGAAACTAAATAAAAAGGAAGTTGAATAGAAAAATAACTTGAATAAAAATGGAAGTCGAATAATAATAAAAATGGAAGCTGCAGAAAAATAAAAATGGAAGTTCATTAAAGAAACCACAATACCTTGACGATCTATTTCGAAAATAAATAAAAAATGAAGTTTAATAGAAAAGTAAATTGAATAAAAATGGAAGCTGAATAAAAATAAAAATGAAAGTTGCATAAAATTAAAAATGGAAGTTCAATCCCGAAACCACTATACCTTAAAGATTTATTTGGAAATTAAATAAAAAAGAAAGTTGAGTAAAAAAGAAACTTGAATAAAAAAGGTAGTTAAATAAAAATAAAAATGGAAGTTGCAGAAAATTAAAAATGGAAGTTCAATGACGAAACCACTATACCTTGACGATCTATTTGTAAATTAAATGAAAAAGGAAGTTGAATAGAAAAATAACTTGAATAAAAATGAAAGTTGAATAAAAATAAAAATGGAAGTTGCATAAAATTAAAAATGAAAGTTCATTAAAGAAACCACTATACCTTAACGATCTATTTAGAAATTAAATAAAAAAGGAACTTTAATAGAAAAGTAAATTGAATAAAAATGGAAGTTGAATAAAAATAAAAATGAAAGTTGCATAAAATTAAAAATGTAAGTCAATCCAGAAACCACTATACCTTAATGATCTATTTGGAAATTAAATAAAAAAAGAAGTTGAATAAAAACGAAGCTTGAATAAAAAAAGAAGTTGAATATAAATAAAAATGGAAGTTGTAGAAAATTAAAATTGGAAGTTCATTCAAGAAAACACTATACCTTAACGATCTATTTTGAAATTAAATAAAAACGGAAGTTTAATAGAAAAGTAAATTGAATAAAAATGGATGTTGAATAAAAATAAAAATGAAAGTTGCATAAAATTAAAAATGAAGTTCAATCCAGAAACCACTATACCCTACCGATCTATTTGGAAATTAAATAAAAAAATGAAGTTGAATAAAAATGAAGCTTGAATAAAAAAAGAAGTTGAATAAAAATAAAAATGGAGGTTGCAGAAAATTAAAAATGGAAGTTCATTCAAGAAACCATTATACCCTAACGATCTATTTGGAAACTAAATAAAAAGGAAGTTCAATAGAAAAATAACTTGAATAAAAATGGAAGTCGAATAATAATAAAAATGGAAGTTGCAGAAAAATAAAAATGGAAGTTCATTAAAGAAACCACTATACCTTAACGATCTATTGGGAAAATAAATAAAAAAGGAAGTTTAATAGAAAAGTAAATTGAATAAAAATGGAAGCTGAATAAAAATAAAAATAGAAATTTCGTGAAATAAAAATGGAAGTTTATTCCAGAAACCACTATACCTTAACGATCTATTTGGAAATTAAATAAAAAAAGAAGTTGTGTAGAAAAGAAACTTGACTAAAAAAGGAAGTTAAATAAAAATAAAAATGGATGTTGCAGAAAATTAAAAATGGAATTTCATTCAAGAAATCTCTATACCTTAACGATCTATTTGGAAATTAAATAAAAAAGGAAGTTGAATAGAAAAATAATTGAATAAAAAAGGAAGTTGAATAAAAATAAAAATGGAAGTTGCATAAAATTAAAAATGAAAGTTCATTAAAGAAACCCCTATACCTTAACGATCTATTTCGAAATTAAACAAAAAAGGAACTTTAATAGAAAAGTAAATTGAATAACAATGGAAGTTGAATAAAAATAAAAATGAAAGTTGCATAAAATTAAAAATGTATGTTCAATCCAGAAACCACTATACCTTAATGATCTATTTGGAAATTAAATAAAAAAGGAAGCGGAAGAAAAACGAAACTTGAATAAAAAAAGAAGTTGAATAGAAATAAAAATGGAAGTTGTAGAAATTAAAATTGGAAGTTCATTCAAGAAAACACTATACCTTAACGATCTATTTTGAAAGTAAATAAAATCGGAAGTTTAATAGAAAAGTAAATTGAAAAAAATGGAAGTTGAATAAAAATAAAAATGAAAGTTGCAGAAAATTAAAAATGTAAGTTCAATCCAGAAACCACTATACCCTACCGATCTATTTGGAAATTAAATAAAAAAGGAAGTTGAATAAAAACGAAGCTTGAATAAAAAAAGAAGTTGAATAAAAATAAAAATAGAGGTTGCAGAAAATTAATAATGGAAATTCATTCAAGAAACCACTATACCTTAACGTTCTATTTGGAAACTAAATAAAAAGGAAGTTGAATAGAAAAATAACTTTAATAAAAATGGAAGTTGAATAATAATAAAAATGGAAGTTGCAGAAAAATGAAAATGGAAGTTCATTAAAGAAACCACTATACCTTAACGATCTATTTGGAAAATAAATAAAAAAGGAAGTTTAATAGAAAAGTAAATTGAATAAAAATGGAAGTTGAATAAAAATAAAAATGAAAGTTGCATAAAATTAAAAATGGAAGTTCATTAAAGAAACCACTATACCTTAACGATCTATTTGGAAATTAAATAAAAAAGCAAGTCGAATAGAAAAGAAGCTTGAATAAAAAAAGATGTTGAATACAAATAAAAATGGAAGTTGCAGAAAATTAAAATTGGAAGTTCATTCAAAAACCACTATACCTTAACGATCTATTTGGAAATTAAATAAAAAAGGAAGTTGAATAGAAAAATAACTTGAATAAAAATGGAAGCTGAATAAAAATAAAAATAGAAATTCCGTAAAATTAAAAATGGAAGTTCATTCCAGAAACCACTATACCTTAACGATCTATTTGGAAATTAAATAAAAAAAGAAGTTGAGTAGAAAAGAAACTTGACTAAAAAATGAAGTTAAATAAAAATAAAAATGGAAGTTGCTGAAAATTAAAAATGGAAGTTCATTCAAGAAATCACTATATCTTAACGATCTATTTGGAAATTAAAAAAAATGTAAGTTGAATAGAAAAATAACTTGAATAAAAATGGAAGTTGAATAAAAACAAAAATGGAAGTTGCATAAAATTAAAAATGAAAGTTCATTAAAGAATCCACTATACCTTAACGATCTATTTCGAAATTAAATAAAAAAGAACTTTAATAGAAAAGTAAATTGAATAAAAATGGAAGTTGAATAAAAATAAAAATGAAAGTTGCATAAAATTAAAAATGTAAGTTCAATACAGAAACCACTATACCTTAACGATCTATTTGCAAATTAAATAAAAAAAGGAAGCCGAATAAAAACGAAGCTTGAATAAAAAAAAAAGTTGAATAGAAATAAAAATGGAAGTTGTAGAAATTAAAATTGGAAGTTCATTCAAGAAAACATTATACGTTAACGATCTATTTTGAAAGTAATTAAAATCGGAAGTTTAATAGGAAAGTAAATTGAATAAAAATGGAAGTTGAATAAAAATAAATATAAAAGTTACAGAAAATTAAAAATGGAAGTTCATTCGAGAAACCACTATATCTTAACGATCTATTTGGAAATTAAATAAAAAAAGAAGTTTAATAGAAAAGTAAATTGATTAAAAATGGAAGTTGAATAAAAATAAAAATGGAAGTTGGAGAAAATTAAAAATGGAAGTTCAATCCTGAAACCACTACACCTTAACGATCTATTTGGAAATTAAATAAAAAAGGAAGTTGAGTAGAAAAGAAACTTGAATAAAAAAGGAAGTTAAATAAAAAGAAAAATGGAAGTTGCAGAAAATTAAAAATGGAAGTTCATTCAGGAAACCACTATACCTTAACGATCTATTCGGAAATTCAAAAAAAAGGATGTTAAATAGAAAAATAACATGAATAAAAAAAGAAGTTGAATAAAAATAAAAATGGAAGTTGCACAAAATTAAAAATGGAAGTTCATTAAAGAAACCACTATACCTTAACGATCTATTTGGAAATTAAATAAAAAGAAAGTTTAATAGAAAAGTAAATTGAATAAAAATGGAAGTTGAATAAAAATAAAAATGAAAGTTGCATAAAATTAAAAATATAAGTTCAATCCAGAAACCACTATACCTTACCGATCTATTTGGAAATTAAATAAAAAAGGAAGTTTAATAGAAAAGTAAATTGAATAAAAATGTAAGTCGAATAAAAATAAAAATGAAAGTTGCACAAAATTAAAAATGTAAGTTCAATCCAGAAACCACTATACCTTACCGATCTATTTGGAAATTAAATAAAAAAGGAAGTTGAATAGAAAAGAAGATTGAATAAAAAAAAGAAGTTGAATAGAAATAAAAATGGAAGTTGCAGAAATTAAAATTGGAAGTTCATTCAAGAAACCACTATACCTTAACGATCGATTTGGAAATTAAATAAAAGAGGTAGTTTAATAGAAAAGTAAATTGAATAAAATGGAAGTTGAATAAAAAGAAAAATGGAAGTTGCAGAAAATTAAAAATGGAAGTCCAATCCTGAAACCACTATATCTTAACAATCTGTTTGGAAATTAAATAAAAAAGGAAGTTGAGTAGAAAAGAAAGTTGAATAAAAAAGGAAGTTAAATAAAAATAAAAATGGAAGTTGCAGAAAATTAAAAATGGAAGTTCATTCAAGAAACCACTATACCTTAACGATCTATTTGGAAATTAAATAAAAAAGGAAGTTGAATAGAAAAATAACTTGAATAAAAATGGAAGTTGAATAAAAATAAAAATGGAAATTCCATTAATTTAAAAATGGAAGTTCATTAAAGAAACCACTATACCTTAACGATATATTTGGAAATTAAATAAAAAAGGAAGCTGAATAGAAAAGAAACTTGAATAAAAAAAGAAGTTGAATAGAAATAAAAATGGAAGTTACAGTAAATTAAAATTGGAAGTTCATTCAAGAAACCACTATACCTTAACGATCTACTTGGAAAATAAATAAAAAAGGAAGTTTAATAGAAAAGTAAATTGAATAAAAGTGGAAGTTGAATAAAAATAAAAATGGAAGTTCATTCTAGAAACCACTATACCTTAACGATCTATTTGGAAATTAAATAAAAAAAGAAGTTAAGTAGAAAAGAAACTTGACTAGAAAAGGAAGTTAAATAAAAATAAAAATGGAAGTTGCAGAAAATTAAAAATGGAAGTTCATTCAAGAAATCACTATACCTTAACGATCTATTTGGAAATTAAATAAAAATGGAAGTTGAATAGAAAATAACTTGAATAAAAATGGAAGTTGAATAAAAATAAAAATGGAAGTTGCATAAAATTAAAAATGAAAGTTCATTGAAGAATCCACTATACCTTAACGATCTATTTCGAAATTAAATAAAAAAAGAACTTTAATAGAAAAGTAAATTGAATAAAAATGGAAGTTGAATAAAAATAAAAATGAAAGTTGCATAAAATTAAAAATGTAAGTTCAATCCAGAAACCACTATGCCTTAACGATCTATTTGGAAATTAAATAAAAAAGGAAGCTGAATAAAAACGAAGTTTGAATAAAAAAAGAAGTTGAATAGAAATAAAAGTGGAAGTTGTAGAAATTAAAATTGGAAGTTCTTTCAAGAAAACTATAGCGATCCCGGTATTCCCTGTTGTTATTGAACTGTAATCCGGGCTTGGTTCCGTAGATTCGTTGTTGTCTTATCCTCATTTCTATCCCTTACTCTTTGTCTTAGAGTTTTGCGTTGTGTTGGACTTGTTGGGAATAAGTTGGTTATGTTTTAGAACTTAGAATCTTTGCCCAGTTTTTGGCCTCTTCGCTCGAGCGGGGGTTTCGGCGCTCGAGCGGGAAAATCACCTTCCCTGTACTTCCTCTGTAGTGTTGGACGCTCGAGCGTGAGGTTTGACGCTCGAGCGGGAGTTTGAGTGTGACGCTCGAGCGGGGAGTTTGACGCTCGAGCGAGGACCTGTTCTGCAAAAGTTCTGGGAGCGTGCATCTGCAGCTCGAGCGGGGAATTAGACGCTCGAGCGGGGATCTGTGAGTGACGCTCGAGCGTGGAGTTCGACGCTCGAGCGGGGCGACTTTTATATAAAGCCGAGATCCGACCTTTTTGTTCACTTTTTGATTTCCTTTCTGTCTCTTACTTTTTCAAAACCTCCATTGGAGAGCACCTCACTCTAAAACCTAACTTCTCTCTTATGATTGATCTAGCTAGAGTGTTTTCCTCACCTTGGGCCTTTGTAAGAAGTGTGTTGATCGTCGAGGGCTTCGTTGTGATCCAAGAAATTTGGGATTTGGAGCACTTTGATTTCAGGTCATCTTCTCCTTTTGAGTTCTCCACTTGAGGTAGGGATTCTCCTTGTTCTTTTTCAATACTCCGTCTATAGATAGACATGTGGTAATTTTTGTATTGCATGAAAATTGTATCATGTTGGATTTGTTTGAAAATCATGAAATAAAGCTAGGGTTGGTTGTGTGGAGAATGGTTTTGGCTTCATTGATTGTTGTCTTGGCTAATTAAAATATAAATTAGCATGTTGTGGTTAATAGAAGAAAAGCCCTAAATTATACTTTTGGTTGGGTAAATTATAATGGGTTTGTTGACCATTGTGTATAAATCTCTTTTGTCAAAATAAGTGTGGTAAGGGTGTTAATACCTAAAGGATTAACCATGGCTTTGGAGTTGATTTTATGGAAACAAGATTAGTAGAGTTGGTTTTGTGATAACAAAAAGGAAATGGAATCGTTTTTGTGAAAATGAGGGAAGTGTTTTCGAAATAAGTTTGAGAATTGGATTGTTGTATCTTGAGTGTTGAACACACATGTAGAAGTTGTATCTTTAACTGTCATGTTAATATTGTTGTTGGGTTTATGATTCATGATATTTGAGTCTTTTTATAGATGTACTAACTATATGCATCTAGAGGTTTTGTCATTGGTCATCGGTGGAGGATGACACGGTTGTGTAGAATTGTCGGGTTTGCATTTTGCCATTGATTAATTGAACATCGTATGTGATGAAGTGCTAGATACATTATATATATGTATATTTGCTCGGAAGGAGATGGTCATGTGTTTTTATGCTTTAACACATTGTTAGTGTCTTGATAGTTTATGTATATGCATTATACATGTTGGTTATGCCTTGATGTGCTGTGATTGTTGGTGTTATGCCCCGCGCTGAGAATCAAAGGTATCATACCCTTCCAGCTGGCGACTGGAGAACTGACCGCGCTTAGAATCAAAGGTGTCATACCCTTCCAGTTAGCACCTGGAGAACTGACTGTGCTAATAATCAAGGGTACCATACCCCTCCAGCTAGCACCTGGTGAACTGGCTTGTTGTTATGTTGTTGAGTGGGGTGTATTGTTGGCTTACTACGCACATAGCTAGTAGAGCGAAATGGGATTGTTGTTGTTTCGTTGTAACTGAAAATATTATGGATTTGATTGGTTACAGTTCGGAGGACCAAGTTACTCCATTGGTTGATTGTATACATGTTGGTGGGTTGTAAATTTATATTTTTTCACACAGATATGCATGTATAGTTATGATAGTAATGGAAACGAACCAAAATGTCATTTTTGTCTTTTGGAAAGTGTGAAGGAGAACGAAGGTTTTTAAGATAAACATGTTTGAAAAGGTACATCTGAGTATGTATAGGAAATGGAAGAGAGTATCGGGCTTAGTGTGATTACTTCCTAAGTATTTGCTAATGTTATGAAAGATTGGGAATGGGGGTTAATGAAAGGAAAAAGGAAAGACAAACCACTTGTAGTGTTGAATGAAACGGTTGTTTTCGAGAAAAGTTCATACATATATAATTTTGTATAAACTGTCACATTACTATTCTAGTATGAGAATGAGTGTTCATGATCATAGCTATCTGTAAGTTGTTATTGTTGAGGATCATGTTGAGTTCCCTATTGGACTATATGTTCATCCCACGTTGTTGAATCTTTTTCAGGTGTTAAGCAGGTTGAGCTGCAAGATTTGGATCTATTTATTTACTGGCCACGGGGCCTCAGTTATGTTGGCGGAATGCCATTGTTGTAAAAGGGTTACACCCTTCTTCTTGTACCTTAAGTGATGTAAGCCCGAGGGCAATTTATTAAGTACGTTCATGTAATATTTACTTTGCATACGAATGAGAGTATTGTTAATCACTTCTATGGATTGAATGTATGAGTTTATTTCCGCATGTTATCCTTGAAATTGAATTAAGTTAATGAATTTGGTAATGACTTCGAGTGATAAAAAGTGGGGCGTGACAACTTGGTATCAGAGCTAGCCGGGTTTGAATACTTTGGGCTCGTGGGAAGTTGTTTTTACCACAGTGGGTTTACTACGTATTGTGAGGACGTTGCATATAGAAATCATGAAAGTTAGGACTTATGTGTTGCATTTATGTGAGCATGGGATTCAGTCTCCTGGATAATATTCATAGCCGGTGAACTTGCTTTGAGGTCCTCTCAGAAACACACCTGATCAACGTGGTTTCTGATAGGAATTCCTTGAGAGTTCCGGGATGAGTGGCTATCTTTGTGGACTTGATTCGATTACGTGTTTATCTGTCTAAATGATTGTATGCAATAGAGATGTAAATTTTGAGACTAAGTGTGTCTTGTAACTTAACGGCAGTGGAGTATGCCTCGGAGAAGGCTATTGTGTTTTGCGCTAAGTGTGTTTTGCCTTCGTGTTTAATAGGATGTCTACAAGAGGGAGTAGAGGTCGGATGACTAGTAGGAGCGTCGGGAGAGGCACAATAGTTCCTTTAGTACCTGCCGTTGCAGCATCGGCTGTCGGCGAGGATGTCGCGCGTGAGATTGTGAGAGCCGTGTAGGACGCCCTAGCTCGCACTGAGGGCGGCAGTGGGCATGCTCTCAAACTTACTAAGGAGTTCTTTCGCTCCAGTCCACCAGAGTTTGTGGGGGAGGCTAAACCGTTGGGGGCAGAGAGTTGGCTAGAGCAGATTACCAAGACTCTTGATATGCTTAGAGTCGAAGATGAGGAGTTGAGGGTTTCTTTGGCGACTTTTCAGTTGAAGAGTGATGCGAGTTATTGGTGGAAGTATGCTAAGAATAATGTGGGTAGCACGTGGGTTGCTTTTACCGAGGCCTTTTTGGCCAAGTATTTCCCTCCTTCTGCTCGGGAAAGGTTGAGGGATCAGTTTTTGGAGTTGCGATAGGGTGATACTCCTGTGGCACAGTTTGAGATGCGGTTTACTAGCTTGTCGAGGTTTGCTCCAGAGTTGGTGGTAACAGAGGAGCGTCGTTGTTTTGAGTTTGAAAGGCGGTTGTGTTTCGATATTCGGGAGAAGGTAGCTGGATCCTTTTGGAAGGATTATTATTATTTAGTTGAGGCAGCGGCCCATGTGGAGGCCATGGTTGCGAGTGATGATGGGGTTAAGGAGGAGACCATTGCGGTAAGTCCTTCGGTTCCTAAATACTCTAGGCTCAGTAAGGGGTGGAGGCGGAAACATGCTCAGTTGGGGGCTGGTTCCTTTTCTTCGCCAGGAGTTTCGGACCCTTCTGTTGGGAGGTCCGGGGAGGTGCAGGTCTCAGACCAGTCTTAGAGTAGGGGGTCTGGTGGTTGTTTCGCTTGTGGTCAGCTGGGCCATGGTAGACGTCTTTGTCCTTTGCGTGTAAGTTCTTCGGGTGTTTCAAAACCCAGTCAGACTCAGTCGTACCCGTCCAGTCGGGGCGCTACCGGTACCAGAAACGGTCAGGCCAGGCTTCGGGAGCCTTGCGAGGGGCGACTTATTAAGTAGCCCGATAGTATTACCCTGGAGGGGGACTTTTGTGTTGTTGGCCGGTGGTGTATCATGTGAATCATCTTGTTGTTGACCGGTGTACTGTTGGATGCTGAGGCACCATGTTTTTGTATCGTATATATGTGTACTTTGTTGTTTGTTTAACCCTCAGGTATTGGGGAGTAGGTATGGGTTTTAAGCTCTCTCTTTTATTGAGAAGTTGTTAATGGGGTCAATGATCCTAATGTTGTTGCTTGCTTGGTACTGTATGATGAGTTAGTTGTGTGACGGCCTGTGTGCCTTATTCACTTTAATGATTATTTGTTGAGAACGAGAATCCGTGGGAGAATGTGTTAGATGTGGTGGTTATGAGAGTTGCGAGATGTTGGCAAGGTTATGTGTGAATGTTGGGTATGGTTGTGAGTGGAGGCTGGCAGCATTCCTAAGAGGAACTCTCTATATGCCTCTTGTAAAGCTTACAAGACAAGCTTTGCAAGAGGGAGATCCCTCCATACACGTGTATGGTGGGGAGCAAAAACAATACAGCTGTCTAAAAATATCTGCAAAAGTAGATGAACAGCAATCGGCCGGCAACAAAGAGTGCCGGCCGGCAAACAATATTGCCGGTGGCAGCAAACACCAGCCGGTGGCCTCTAGCCACTGCCGGTGGTGGGTGGGGATGGTCTACAAGCCCTACCCTGCCTCTCAAAGGCAAGATGCAAGTGTTTGGTGCAAAACCAGACACTAAACGGTCGAGTTCGGGGATCCTGAGGCAAGGCGCGCGAGCCGAGACCTCCGGGAACTCCAAACGAACACAAACATGGAAGATCACCGTGTGTTCAAACAGTGACGTCCAAGTCTTGAGGACGGTCAAAAATGGGGTGTCTACAGGGATGAGTGGCTATCTTTGCGGACTTGATTCGGTTATGTGTTTAAATGTTTAGATGTTTATATGCAATCGTAATGTATGTTTTGGGACTAAGCGTATCTTGTAACTTATGAGTAGTAAGTGTATGCCTTGGAAAAGGATGTTGTTTTGTGCACTAAGTGTGGTTTTGTTTTTGGGTTGTATAGGATGTCTACACGTGGAAGTAGAGGACGGATGAGTGGTAGGAGTGTCAGTAGAGGCATAGCAGTTCCTTTAGCACCCGCCGTTGCAGCATCGATTGTCGGCGACGACGTTGCACGCGAGATTATGAGAGCAGTGCAGGATGCCCTAGCTCGCACTGAGGGTGGCAGCGGGCGTGCCCTCAAGCTTACTAAGGAGTTTTTTCGCTCCAGCCCACCAGAGTTTGTGGGGGAGGCCAAACCGTTGGAGGCAGAGAGTTGGTTAGAGCAGATTACCAAGACTCTTGATATGCTCAGAGTTGAAGATGAGGAGTTGAGGATTTCTTTGGCGACTTTTCAATTGAAGGGAGATGCGAGTTATTGGTGGAAGTATGCTAAGAATACTGTAGGTAGCACGTGGGTTGCTTTTACCGAGGCCTTTTGGGCCAAGTATTTCCCTCCTTCTACTCGGGAAAGGTTGAGGGAACAGTTTATTAAGTTGCGCCAGGATGCTACTCCTATGGCACAGTTTGAGATGCGGTTTACCAGTTTGTCGAGGTTCGCTCCAGAGTTGGTGGCAACAGAGGAGCGTTGTTGTTATGAGTTTGAAAGTCGGTTGTGTTTCAATATTCGGGAGAAGGTAACTGGATCCTTTTGGAAGGATTATTATAGTCTAGTCGAGGCAGCGGCACATGTGGAGGCCATGGTTGTAAGTGCTGGTCAGGTTAGGGAGGAGGCCATCTCAGTAACTCCTACGATTCACAAGCACTCTCGGCTCACTAAGGGGTGGAGGCAAAAATATTCTCAGTCCCAAGCTAAATCCTTTTCTTCGCCAGGGGTTTTGGACTCTTTTGTTGGGAGGTCTAGGGAGGTTCAGATTTCAGACCAGTCCCAGAGTAGGGGGTTTGTTGGTTGTTTTGTTTGTGGTCAGCAGGGCCATGGTAGACGTTTTTGCCCTTTGCGTGTGAATTATGCAAGTGTTTCAAAGCCTAGTCAGACTCAGTCATACCCGTCCAGTCGGGGACGTTATCGGTACCAGAAATGGATTGGCCAAGCTTCGAGAGCCTTGCGAGGGGCGACTTATTAGCTAACCCTATAGTACTACCCTGGGGGGGGACTTTTGTATTTGTGGCCGATGATGTATTATGTGAATCATTTTGTTGTTGACTGGTGTACTGTTGGATGCTGAGACATCATGATTATGTATTGCGTATGTATGCATATTGTTGTTTGCTTAATCCTCATATATTGGGGAATGCATGGAATCTCGAACCTTCTTTTATTTATATTGAGAAGTTGTCAATGGGATCGATGATCCTAGTGTTGTTGTATGCTTGGTACCGAATGATGAAATAGTTATGTGACGGCCTATGGGCCTTGTTCAATTTATTAGATGTTTGTTGAGAACGGGGAATCCGTAGATGAATGTGATTAGTTTGATAGTTTCGAGAGTTGTGTGGTCTTGGCAAAGTTGTGTGAGAATGTATGAGGAAGCATGAGATTTGTATCTCGGGTTAGCGGGAATGGTGCCGGTGTGTTGATTAGTGTTTTGGGCTTTGCTAGTTAATGAGTTCGTTGTGATCCCATCAGTTATGTATATGGGCAGTGTTCGTATTGTGACTTGCTATTGGTTGGTGACTATGTGGGTAAGACGAGTTAGTGGTGTCATTGGTTATTGGGTATGGATTGTGAAAGGAAAGAGAATTTCTTGAATGGATGCTAGCGGCATTCTTTGAAAGGAAGAACTGTTTGTGTTCTCGAGTAACGAGAGTAGTGTTGGTTAAAATTATCCTTTGTGTTAGGGACTATGTGATTGGGGTTGACCATGTCGGTCTGGAGTTGAGGAGATGGGCAGGCTTGCTATGTAGCCATGGGGGGTGGTGATTCCCTTAGAAACAATGATGGTGTGATTCAATTTTGAGAAGTTCGGTGAGATTTCATCTAGGGTTTGTGTAGGGCACTCTGTGTTTAGGAGTAAATGGTTTTGAGTGACACATCAGTGTGGGGTTTACTGAGTGTGGAGGTTTATTGAGTTGATTAGTCAGCTTGTTGGCATCGGGCTTGGGTTGGCATTGGCCACCTTGAGGATAGTCTTGATTGTTATAGACATTGTATGTTGATTAGGGAAAACTGGAACTAATCATCCGGAATGTGTCATTGAATATGACGGTTGGAATAATACATCAAATTTGTGTATTGGTTGATCATTATGTATGATAAGCATTTTAATACATTGTATATGTATATTGTTTTGGAGGAGATAGGGGATGGACTCCACTGATACAGCAAATTTGTATATCAATTAAAGTATGGAAGTGTTATTAATATAAGTTGAAATTTCATTTGAACTGTTGATATTGGAATTGTTTTTTTTTTTTTTAATATATGAGCTATAGTCTCATGGAATTTGGTTGGCTAGATAATGCACCATGTTTATGATTTTAAATTGATTGAGTAAAGGAAGGTGGAATGAAATTGCAAAATCTTGAATTTCTTATGCCTTATGTGTCGATAGCAAAGTTGTTATTTCTATTAACTATCATTATAGAAATGTTATGTTTTGTGTTGGTTGTGTCACCATCGTGTGAGTGATGGGTATTATTGAAAAAGGGATTGAAAAATAAATTCTTCCTAGTGTTATGGCCTTTAAGGGCATTGTTAAAAGGAAAATGCTGAGGATTTCATTTAACTTGAATGTTATGAGAATTTCCAAA
Source organism: Camellia sinensis (assembly GCF_004153795.1). Taxonomy (NCBI): domain Eukaryota; kingdom Viridiplantae; phylum Streptophyta; class Magnoliopsida; order Ericales; family Theaceae; genus Camellia; species Camellia sinensis. The sequence goes on from NW_021024560.1 coordinate 171,671, forward strand.
CGAGTAGTTTTTGGCAAATAAACGGGAGATGTTTATGTATTATGGGTAACACTATGTTTATGAAAAATGTTTACAAAACTTTTGATTTTCACTTGGAAAATGCAAAATTTGATTCGGAATGTTAACGTTAAAAATTTGATTATCTTTGAGAAATGTTTCTTAAACAAGAGAATGATTTCCTTTACATTTATACAAAAGATTTTCCTTGGTTGTTTCATATTATGATGTTGTGTAGTGACTTAGCTTGAAGCGCTAGTCGGTTGTTGGTGATTTTTTTTGGGAAAGGTTTGGTTTTGTTGAGGCTTTCGTGCCTAAGTGTTGTCTTTTGGAACGTGTTTCCTTGGTAAGCCTTCCTTTTGGTGAGAGCTAACCGGAGGTTTGTTGTGAGGATAGTTTATTTCCTAGTACTCGGGTGTTGGGTGCTGTGTGATCGGTTAGCCTTGTTCTTTTGATGTGTTCTTAATTTCGGGGACGAAATTCTTTAAGGGGGGAGATTATAGTGATCCCGGTTTTCCCTTTACTGTTTAATAGTATCCCAGACTCGGTTCCGTGGTTGATGGTTGTTGTCTGTGTTGCATTTCCATCCTTTAACTCTTGGTGATTGAGTTTAGAATTTTTTTTGGGTGTGTTTCGAATAGGTTGGTTGAGTTCTGGTCTCTAGTGTTGTTGCCCAGGTTTTAGGTGATCCGCTCGAGCGGGTCCATTTGCGCTCAAGCGGAGTCTGCATACTTTCAATATCTTGTGCATCTGCAAAACTACTGTAAATGTGTTTTTCACGCTCGAGCGGATTTTCTTATGCTCGAGCGGGTCGCGCTCGAGCGGGTATCTTGGCGCTCGAGTGGGTGTTCGAACTCTGTAAAAATGCTGGATGAGTGTAATCTACGCTCGAGCGGGTCCTCTTTTGCGCTCGAGCGGGTGTGTTTTATTATTGTGTCTTGGCGCTCGAGCGGGTTCAGTTTTCGTGTTTGACGCTCGAGCGTCCTATTCTCCGCTCGAGCGGGTCATGCATATATTAGATCTGGACTGTGTTATTTCAGATCACTTTTCACACTCTCCTTCTCTCTCTTACTATTCAAAAACCTATTTTGAGCGCTTCTCTCACTACATTTCACCTGCTCTCTAAGGTTTGATCTAGTTCTTAGGTGATCCTAACCTAATCTCTTTGTAAGAAAGATAGAGGGTTGCTTGGGCTTCATTTTGATCTGAAAAATTTTGGGATTTGAGCACTTCCGAGTTTGGCTCTTCTTCCCCTTGGGTTCTCCATTTGAGGTAGGGATTCTCCTTGTTCTTTTTCAATACTCCGTCTATAGATAGACATGTGGTAGTTTTGTATTGCATGAAAATCATATCATGTTGAATTTCTTTGAAAACCATGTGAGGGAACCTAGGGTTGGTTGTTTGAGAATGATTAATTTATCATTGATAGTTCTTTGGGTTAATTGGAGTGTAAATTAGCATGTTGTTGTGGACAGAAGAAAAAGTCCTAAATTATATTTTGTTTTGGTAAATTATAGAGGGAGGTTGATTGAACAATAATTGTAAATTACTATTGTTAATATGAGTTGGGTGGAGGTATTAATGCCTATAGGATTAATTATGGCTTTGGGGTTGTTTTGAAATGAATGTATTGAACCGAGTTGGATTATGACTTTTATTATCTATGGAATTGATTTTGTAAAATAAAAAGAATGGAATTGATTTTGTGAATGGGAAAAGTGTTTTTGGGAATAAGTGGTGTAACTTGTTGATTTGGAAAGTTTATGAAAATTGACCTTGAAAATAGAAAATGAAATGTTAACTCTATGTGAGTCTCGGAGAATGAATATGAGAATTTAATTATTGTATCGTGAGTGTTGAATACCCACATTTGGGGTTTTACCTTTACCTATCGTACTAACGTTGTTGTTGGGTTTATGATCTCATGACAGTTGAGTCTTCTAATAGGTGTATTGAATACATGCATCTAGAGGTTTTGTCCTTGGACATCGGTGGAGGATGACATTGAATGCTATTGCTTTATTCATTGCTTATATGTAGTTTAGTATATTTCTATTGGGCTGTGGCTCACCCTTTATGGGAACATCATTTTCAGGTTCAGGTGATAAGCTACCTCCAAGGACTTAGCTTGGAAGGGTTTGGTACGTGATTTGTTAGTTCTGTTAAGCCCAGTTAGAAGAAAACATGTATCATCATCAATTCATATATTTTTGACAGTTGGTATGGAGATTTGGATTGAATTAAGAATATGATTTTCATAGTGTCGGTTTTTTAACTCAGTTTTGACAGTTTGGAGTTTATAAATTTAGATTCTTTGAAATAACAGAAGTAATGGGCTTCGTCTGTATTTATATTCTGTTTTAGACAATATTGGTTCTGGCTCGCATTTGTTATTATTTTTTTTT
>NW_021024560.1:181592-197936 GCF_004153795.1 Camellia sinensis
ACTTACACCCTTCTATTTTGCATTTACACATTTATATGTATTGGGTTATATCAAAATATTTGAAAATTTACACATTGGTGACCTGCTAAGCAGGTCACTTTCCAGGTAAATTAATAAAATAATATATTATATGCTAGTGTTCTATAACTCAAAATCAAATACATAAGCCTGTTGTCGGTTTGGATTCAAATAAATGTATAACATTGTAATAATTTTTAATTTGAAACCTAATTTTTTGCTTTTGCAGTCTGGCAGAGGTCTACATTGCTGATGTCCAAGTATACATCTCTCGAACTTGATTCAGTTATACAACTTTACTAGTGTTGGAAAACTTTCTTACATGTGAACTTCTGAAGAGAAGATTGGTTGTATGCTTCTCTTCACTTCTTGTCAATTTTAAATCTTATTATGTTCTCTAATGAGACTTAGTGCACTGGATTTTAATTTGTGGGTTGCAGGCTCACTTGGCCCCTAGTGGTTACCTTAAACTACCAACTGTGAGTAATCTTTATTCTCTATCTACAGATGTTATGTGTATGTTTAGAGATGGTGGTTGGAAGGCCCACTAACTAAGTTGCATGGACACCTTAAAATAAATCAAATACTCTTATCGGACACCCGACATTTGGATAAGGGTGTAAGATATGTATAGGATACTTTTCATTGGACATTTATATATTTGTATTTAACACTATCATTATATGTATATATTGTTGTATAATTACTATAAAATGAATAAAATATCTTTTTGACACTGTATGTTACATATAATCATTTTATTTCACATAATAGATTAAAAATATAAAAATATGACTGAGAGAAGGTGTGTAGAGGGAGAGAGAACTCGTAACTAGGGTTTTGGAATCTGAAAGTGTATGAAAAACTGATCTGAAACCCGCTGCTGCCTATTTAAACCTGACAGGCTCGCTCGAGCGAAGACTTGGTCGCTCGAGCGACCAGACACAGAAAATCTACGCTCGAGCCAAGAAAGCCTTGCTCGAGCCAATAACCCAGAAGCTCGCTCTAGCGAAGGAAACCTCGCTCGATCGAAGAACTCAAACCCTCAGGTCTGTAACCAGACACACGCTCGAGCGAAGGAACTCTCGCTCGAGCGAAGAACGAACTAGCTCGCTCGAGCGAAGAAAATCTCGCTCGAGCCAAAAACCACTGCTCTCAGGTCTAACCCAGACGCAGTCGCTCGCTCGAGCGAAGAAAAGATGGATCAAGCCAGAAGACACAAAATACAACCCTCGATCGAGCGACCAATCCATGGCTTGAGCGAACAACCCAAAAACTGGACAGCAACACTTGGTTCACAAATCCAACCAACCAGAAACAAACCTGCCCAACACATCCTATAACTCCAAATGAGAAAATAAGGGACAACAACAACAATTATACAATGACAGAATCTACGGAACCTAAGTCTGGATACAATAATCAAATGGGAAAAGACCAGGGTCGCTATAAGAGTGCTGGATTAGTCTTCTCTCTTGGTGATCTTGTTGTGATTTTGTTGATTTTTTTTTTATTATTTGGTTGATTTTGAGAACTTGTTGGATGATATTTGTAATTTGTTTGTGAATTTATTGATCTTTTTTGTTTTTGTTTTTTGATATTTGTGATTTTTGAAATTTGTTAAAAATTTTAAAAGTAGTTGAATTTTTTTTTTTTTAATTTTTGGAAATTATTGATTGTTTCTGAGTGTGGTTAAGAATTTGGAGAAGGGATCTATTTTTCTGTTTGATGATGTGGTGGATAGTATGGTCATTTACATTCTAATCCCAACAGCTTCTTTTTTCAATACTAAGTCCCATGAGGGATTGTTAATCCGTTCGTATGAGAGGTTTCATAGTCCGTGCGAACTATGACTCCGGTGCAATATTGTCCAAACAAACATAATATTAAAAAGTTGCTCCTCATTGTTAGTCCAATACCAACCCATATCACGGAAAACAAATGGGCACAAAGCTCTCTTCGAAAAGAACTTAAAATGTTTCTTTTTTTATTTATTTGTTAAAGTTAGAAGTAGCGTAGCCTGTTTGGGTTTGCTTGCCCCTATTTGGTAAGAGGCTTTTTAGTTTTTTTTTTGGTTAAAATTTATAGAAAGACAAAATAAATTAAAATAGTTAATAAAATAAAATATTTATATCAAATTTATAATTATTTCACCTTTTTTCTCACAAACATCACGTTCAATTACAAAAAATTTAACCATCTTCTCAAATATTAAATTTTTAGCCTATTAAAATAACCAAAAATTAAAATAATTTGCTAAAATAGTCAACTTTCCAAACAAGGCCAATATATATAAATATAACATTTATTAGTAAATTTGTGAAAATTTGATTTTACCTTTATAGTTGTGCTATATATTAAAAAAAAATTAAAATATTTACACACAAACTCTAATTTATGAACTCATACTCTATTAAGTCCTAATTAAGATTTTTTGGACTTTCAAGTTTTATTAAATTTTTAATAGTCGGAATTGCCCTTCAAACAATGGTTATTCATCATTTATGATTATATATAAAAGAACATGATAATTTGACATTTATTTTGATTTTCAAAACTTTAAAATATTAACTTTCAAATTGAAAAAACTAAAAAAAAAAAATTATGTGCAAAAAAAAAAATTTAGAAAAATTGAAAAAATTGAATTATTTTTTGTGCAAAACTAAAAATTTGTGTCTATAAATGATCATGATGATGGAACATTGATGTGCAAAACTAAAAAAAGTAAAAAATAAAAAATAAATAAAACTAATAATATTCTCAGTTTCAAAACTGGAAAAAGTTGTTAATATTCTCGGTTTTATTAGATAGTTGAATAAACTAATAAGTAAAAGAGCAAAAATGTTTAATCTTATACTCGGTTTTTTTTCATTAGTTAGTGAAACAATTATCTGGAACATTGCTATGCAAAATTGATAATGATATCAGTTTTAAAAATTGAGAAAAATTAATAATATTTTCAGTTTTACTAAATAGGACTTATTGATTTAAAAAAAAAAAAATAGGACCTGAGCTATCATAACATTTGTAAATAGAGCTTTTAGGTAATTAACTCGTACAAATTTAAGATAGAATTGAAATATGTGGATAAGATTTATTCTACCTATAATAAATATATATAACAAAAAAAACATTGCTAAGGATCATGAAAAAAATATCACGAAATATTTCATGAATAACATACTAGATCTCCATTTAGAGTTTTCAAATTAGAACTATGTATCATTACTCATTTTCAAATAAGAATAGCATAATCTACATTTTGACAAAAACACAAGGGAGTAAAGTAAAATTTGCTCAAAAAATAATTAAAAAAATTAAATGAGGTTTGGTAATTACTATTATACCCACCGTGGTATGTGTGTGTAAATTAAATGTGAAAATAAAATAAATAATAAATAAATAACTCAGAAAATAATTATAAATTATTTTCCGAATTAGATGCTTACAGAAATTAAACGTCGAGGATTGTGTTAGACACAATCTCTTTTAAGTAGATTTCGCTCTTGCTCCGGTGCTTCGAGATTTAACCAGCGTCTACTTCCCAGGATACAATGACTACACCTTGATTTTACAGCACTATAAAACCAAGTCTGGCGAACCAAAACTCTGATGTAACTCTCTCTTTTCTTCCTAATATAAGTGCAGAAAAAATGCAGAGAAGACACAGGAAAGAGAACAAAAATTCTAATGAAAATTGAATCAATGAATTGTTGGACAGATAGGCCATATATAGGCAACCAAGCACCTGTTCGGTTTTGAATTTGTGGCTACCAACAGGTAAGACACCAGTTCAGAAAAAATCTATTTGGTAACAGATATAAATCTGTATATACCCGGAACAAATCTGTTCTGGTGGTAGTTAACCTGTTCGGGTGGACTTCCAACAGGTATGAACCTGATTCGGGTGAAGGGCCCTATTTGGGTGAGAAAAAATTATGGACTGATTTAAATTAAATTTTGAATACTGAAATTCAAAATTAAATAAATAAAAACAAATGTTTTTGGCCCAAAAAAGATAAGTATTGGGCCGGACAAGCCCAACTCACCCTGCCGGACGGACGGTAATGGCGGTGCGCACGTGTGGTTTTTATTTTGGATCCAATGGGTCTAGCCCACTTCACCCATAACCTCACCCTTTCATAAACTTAGGTACCCCTTGGGGCCCATCCCAAGTATCCAAAGCTAAGGTTTATAAACCCATGCGATTCCTCAAGCCTTTCCAATGTGGGACAAGCACATTTCACAAATGTGTTGTAAACCCACCAAAATTCATTTCCACGAACCCGAAATGCGCGTTGACTTCTCATTCATCCGGAAATGGTTTTGAGCAATAAAATACGCAGTTTTATTCACTACGCGGCATTAAACACGAACCCACTTAGAAACATTAAAAATAACGCTTGGGTCTCACCTTAATTAATGCTCAAAGTTAGCAAAAAAATAAGGTTTTTCAAAACCTTCAAAAGTCATTTTTCCAACAATCCCCCACATGAATGGAATTCACGATAACGGATATGCAACAAGATGCAGACACAGAATGAGTCCATTAAGAAGAGACACCACATCAAGATAGGTAGCTTTTGGCTTTGAACCTCCTCTAGTGAAAAGCCTATCGGACTTACTAGCTAAATAGTGGATTCGATGCCTTAAACTGTTCAGCTATTTATGTAAGCCAAGACAATAGACTACACATAGTGTATTTGCAAACACAGTTTGGTTCTTACGGTTGTGTTCATTTTGGCCCTGAACAACGCTTGGTAATTCATGAGTGCTCTAGAAAATTTAGCCTTCTCAATTCTCACAGAACCGGCCCAGTTCACACTCATATAGGTGACTTCTTATTAAGAGTATCCTGCTATACCCCACTTGGAAGCCCAAGTTATAAGAATTATTAAAAACAAAGCTTATCCTACTAACACTGCATGTATCACTCTTCTTATCATAGAAATGGGTAGAAGTAAACCTCCTTAGTGATACGTGAAGTCATCTATAATTCGGTTGTCCCTTTGAACCTAGATCTTGGGATCTCCAATCAACTAGGTTGGGTTGCCATTATGGCGACTTTTTAAGTAATAGGCTTTAATCCCATTCTCCTCGATAAATAGTACATTTGCTATCTGGCTAGCCATTTAGTCAATGGATCTGCAATATTCTCCTTTGACTTTACATATTCAATGGAAATTATTCCATGTGAGAGCAAATGCCTAACGGTATTATGTCTACGACGAATATATCGGGACTTACCATTATACAAATGATTCTGTGCCCGTCCTATTGTTGCTTCACTATCACAGTGAATGCATATAGCTGGCACAAGTTTAGGATACATTGGAATGTCTTCTAAGAAATTACAAAGCCATTCTTCTTCTTCTCCTGTTTTATTTAATGCGATAAACTCAGATTCCATTGTCAAGCTTGCTATGCATGTCTGCTTAGAAGATTTTCAAAAGACTGCAGCACCTCCCAGGGTAAAGACATATCCACTAGTGGATTTTGAGTCTTTAGTATCCGATATCTAATTCGCATCGCTATCCCCCTCGAGTACTGCTGGATATTTGGTATAATGTAAGCCATAATTTCGGGTATGTCTTAGATACCTAAGTACCCTAATTATTGTTTTCCAATGATCAGACCCTGGATTACTTGTGTACCTACTCAATTTGCTTACAGCATAGGCTATATCTGGCCTTGTGCAATTCATTAAGTACATCAAGCTTCCGACTATCCAAGAGTACTCTAATTGTGATATGCTTGCACCTGTATTCTTTGTTAAGTGAAGACTAATTTCAACAAGTGTTTTAGCAGGACGATCATCATGTTTTCCAAATTTCTCTATAATCTTCTCAACATAGTGAGACTGAGATAAAGCATTTTCTTCAGATGTTCTAGTAATTTTTATTCCTAGAATTACATCTGCTACTCCCAGATCTTTCATGTCAAACTTTCTGTTCAACATTTTCTTCGTGGATTTAATCATGTCATTATTGCTTCCAATAATGAGCATGTCGTCCACATAGAGACAAATTATGACATAGCCTTTGTCAGTGTTTTTAACATAGACACATTTGTCACATTCGTTTTTCTTAAAACCATCCGAAATCATAGCGTAATCAAATTTTTCATGCCATTGTTTCGGAGCTTGTTTTAATCCATAAAGGGATTTGACAAATTTACAAACCTTTTTCTCTTGGCCAGGAACTTTAAACCCTTCCGGTTGTTCCATATAGATTTCCTCATCTAACTCACCATTCAAAAGGGTTGTTTTAACATCCATTTGATGTATTTCCAGATCATGCAAAGCTGCAATCGCAATTAACATGCTAATAAATGTTATTTTTGTCACTGGTGAATAAGTGTCAAAATAATCAAGGCCTTCCTTCTGTCTGTATACCTTAACAACAAGCCAAACCTTGTATTTATCTATAAAATCATCTGCTTTCATTTTTCTCTTGAATATCCACTTATATCCAAGAGGTTTACATCCTGGTGGAAGATCCACCAGTTCCCAAGTATGATTTTGCAGTATTGATTCAATTTCACTATTCACAACCTCTCTCCACAATGGAGCTTCAGGATTTGACATTGCTTCCTTGAAGTTTTGAGGCTCATTTTCTAACAGGTATGTCAGAAAATTTGGACCAATGATTTAGATATCCTAGCCCTCTTGCTACGTCTAGGTTCATCTGCTTCATTATCATTTTAGTCTTCACTGCTATCCATAGCAGTATCAAAAGTTCTTTTATTTGAACTTCTCTCTTCAGTTTCCTTACAAGGAAAAATGTGTTCAAAAAATGATGCATTTCTTGACTCAATAATAGTATTTGCATGCATATCAGGATTTTTAGATCTATGAACTAAAAACCTATATGCGCTACTATTATTTGCATAACCAATGAACACACAGTCAACGGTTTTTGGTCCTGTCTTAGTCGTTTTGGGACTAAGGACTGCCGCCTTAGCCAAACACCCCCACACTTTGAGGTAATTGTAGGTAGGTCATCGACCTTTCCATAATTCATAAGGTGTTTGATTAAGTTTCTTGTTGGGTACGCTATTAAGGACAAAGTTAGCAGACAAAATCGCCTCCCCCCACAAGTTCTGAGATAAGCCTGAACTAATCAACATGGCATTCATCATCTCTTTAAGAGTTCAATTCTTTCTCTCAGCAACTCCATTTGACTGAGGAGAATAGGGTTGTAACGCCCTCAAAGTAATAACATTAAACCCATCGAATAAGACATTCATTAACATATGAAATAACCGCATTCTTCTATTCATCAGAGTTTCGTTACAAAAGTATTACATGTTAACAACAAAAGCAAAATGCCCTACGGGCTTACAGCTTTCCAAGTTAACACTTGGTTACAACAAAGAGTATTAACTCATTTACACATTAAGCCCTTGGCTTGAATTTACATGTAATACATCAAAAATAAAACGACATAAGTATGTCCGCCTCTAGCCTCCCAAGCTATGTCCTTGGAGGTGGCATGCTACCTGTACCTGAAAATGATATTCCCATATAGGGTGAGCCACAGCCCAGTAGAAATACACTAAACCAACCATGAACAATGACTAAAAGATTAGCAATTGATAGATGGCCAACACTAATACATAAAAATTATATATTCTTGTAGTGAATGAAAATGTGTATATTTCGTAGTGAGCAAAATATTAAGTTGGCCTATGTGTCTAGGGTGAGCAAAAATTATACATGTATGTGATTTTGAGAAAAATGGGTGAATGTAGGAATGAGGTGTGCATCACCAAATTAAGTTGGCCTATGTGTCCAGGGTAAAAGTCCTGAAAAACGCGCACATACATAGGTGCCAATTTCTGCGGACGAAATATCCGTAAAATGGTAATAGTAGGGCTTGCATAGCCTACGTTTACATGGGTCCCGTTTGACGGTTTCCCGCGGACGAAATATCCGTGAAAGGCTATACGAAGTTGAGTTTCCCCCTATTTTCTATTTTAAAGGAAATGATTTGGAGAACTATGACATAGACCCAGCATTATGTGGCTTTTGGGAAAGATATAAATTGTTTTGTCATGAGCATTGCATATACATTTTACCCTTATATCTTTATTAAGATTAATATATTGTGTTGGATTATTTCTACTGGGTTTTGGCTCACCCTATATAGGAAAAATATTTTTAGGTATTGGTGAGATGCCTTCGCCAAGGTAGTAGCTTGGGAGGATTGAAGCAAGAGCTTCATTTTGTTTACTTCTTATTATTAAGCCTAGGGCTTATTTTGTATTGAATTTAAATCCGTTGTGATGTAATCAAGTACTGTCTAGGAAAGTTGTAGCCTTCAAGTAATTTCAATTATCTATTTAACTTCTATTTCATTTCTTTGTTGTTGACACATGCTATAGATTCAAGGTTATGACTTATGAATGTATATTCGCATGTGTCACCCTTTTGTACAACCAAATCTTATGTAATAGAAAGATATTATACTTTGATGTATATTATTATTTACTTATCGTTGTAGATGGTTTATGGCATTATTTTGGGACGTTACAACTTGGTATCAGAGTGTACCAGGTTTGAATACTAAAGGTATGTGGGAAGTGGTTTTTACCACAATGGGTTTATCTCGTTTGATAGAGATGTTTGTATGTTTGTAATGCTATGTGATAACACGCTTATGTGATTATATGGGTATGAGATTTAATTCCTAAGATATTGATTGGGTCTACGGATTTTTAGAAGTCCTATTAGAAGAGTACTTGATCACTATTGTTTCTAATTGGAACTCTGGTAATGTCGCAGGATGACCATTATTTAGGATGCGAGTGAGTTAGCTTTGGCACATTTGTAAATATGCTAATATCTTTTGTTACCTTCATTAGGATGTCAACACGGCACTCAGACAACCCCGCTCGAGTGGCCAATCCCACGCTCGAGCGTACAACGCTGCACAGGAAAATACTGAATGGGTGTAATCTCCGCTCGAGCGCCAAAACCCCCGCTCGAGCGTACAGGCCAAAATCTGGGCAACTAGTGCTGGAAAATAAGGTCGACCCCCTCCTGTTTAAGGGTCGACCCCCCTTGCTTGTGCCAGATTGTCTTTCCTACCTAAAGGGTTGACACCCCCTGCCAGAAGGGTCAACCCCTGAGTGTTTTTTTTTCAGATTTTTGGGGTTCGATTGAGCCCTACCTTTAGGGGGTTTTTGGTCCCATTATTTTATTTGCCCTTAGGGCTATTTGTTACTACTATAAATAGGCCCAAACCACTTTTCTCATTATTTTTCCTCCCCTCCTTCTTTTCAAACTGTGAGTTCTCTTCTCTCTCTCTAAAACTCAAACTTTTTTCACTTAAATCTCTAGATCTACTCACCTAGAGTGATCTTTTCACCTTACTCTTTTGAGATTAAGTGTAGAGCTTGTCAAGGTCTACATTTTGATCGGGGCAAATCGTTGTTTCATCACCGTCGATTTTTGAGCTTTCCTTTCCTCTCTCTCATCTAAGCTTGAGATAGGGATCTTTTCTACACTTTTATATGATATTTAGCTTAGTTATTTGTATCTTGTGTAACAATAATGTGATTTGAGGGTATTTAGGGCAAACCTAAGGTTTGGGCATAAAATGAAAAGAGGAATTTTTTGGTGAAGGTGATATAAATGCTTGAGGGGTTTGAGAATGATGTTGTATTGTGTATGATTTGATGATTTTAGCACTTGGCTAATATTTGGGGAAAATGGGGGATTTTCCCTAATTGAATCAAATTATTATTTTGTATAAATAATGGAAATTGACATTAAAAATGTGAAATTAAAAGGGTATTAATATCAATGGTGGGATTGGTTATGTGTTATTCCATTCTTTGATAGTTTCTAATAAACTATCTGTTATGAGATTTGATATCTGTTTAGAAATAATTGTATTGAGCTATCAGTGGAAGATAGCTATGATTGTTGTAGAAATTGCATGCGAATTAGATAAATTGAAACTAATCACTTGTGCTTGTCATTGAATATGACTGTATTCATGTACGTTGTATATGTATGGTTATTTGAACATGGAAAAAGGATGTACTCCATTGTTTGAGTTTGTGATTAAATACATTGCATATGCATGTGTGATTGTTTGGGAGGAGAAAGGGGATGGTCTCTATTATAATTAAGTTGGCCGGAGTGTCCTAGGTAAAAGTCCTGAAATTATTCATGGGTGCCTAGCTTGCGGACGAAATATCCATAAAATGGCAATTGTAGTGCTTGTATAGCTTACGTTTACATGGGTCCCGTTTGATGGCTGCCCGCGGACGAAATATCCATGAAAGAATACATGGGTCCCATTTGATAGTTGCCCACGGATGAAATATCTGTGAAAGAAAAGTTTGAAGTGTTTACGTGTTGATAATGTGGTTATAGAACTAATGAGTTGTAATCTCATTTGGGTTATTGAGAAATGATGAAATTGGCTTATGTAGTTAAATGAAATGAAAAGAAATGGCTTAATGATTGAGTTTGGCAATTTAATACTATACATAATATGGATGCATTTATCTTTGACGTTGTATATGCATAGTATACTTATACTATTGCTAAATTTCATATACTGTGTTATATGGTTTCTACTAGGCTGTGGCTCACCCTACTTGGGAATAACATTTTCAAGTAATGATAGCATACCTCCACCAAGGCAACAGCATTGGAGAGACTTTTGGAAGCAAGGGCTTCTCGTTTTGATTGTATATTTTGGTAAAGCCAAAGGCTTAAGATGTAATGAGCTAAGCATACTTTTGATTGTAACCGAGATATGTCTTAGAAAGATGTAAACCCGTAGGGCATTTAATTTGTTGTTATTAATTTGCATTACATGCTATAGATTCAGAATGAACGTTTGTGAATATATAATGCATGTAATCCCTTTTGTAATACGAACTATGTTATGTGAAAGCGTACCAATTATGTTATATTTATTTCTCTTATGAGTTGGGCTATTTGTATTATTTTGAGGGCGTTACACTTCTCATTCATCCGGAAATGATTTTGAGCAACCAAATACACGGTTTTATCACTACTAAAAAAGTGACTTTTTGCGTCTAGTTTTTTGCGACCCATTATTTAACTGTCGCAAAAAGAAAACATTTTTGGAAATGATCTGTGCCAAAAGGCATATTTTACCCCTATTTTTTATTCCCTTCACTGACCCCAATTTATTTTGCCCTTTTGTTACACTCACATATGCCCTAAGCCCCTTTCACTGTCATTTTCACGACATTGATAAACAGAGAGGTCTCTCTCTAGCTCTCTGGCTCTCTTTGCTCGCCATGGTCGTTACTCTAGTGGTATGAATCTCTCTCTCTCTCTCTCTCCTTTCTCTCTATATATATACATATTTGTATATTTATATATGTATATATATTGTGGATTGCAGGTAGAGTTCTTCGTATGCTTGGTATTGACGATCTTAGGTTACATTCCTGGAATAGTTTACGCTCTCTATGCGATGCTCTGTGTTGATCATGATATGACTCGCGCCGATTACCGTCCACTCGCCTAGTCTCTGTGTGTGTGTGTGTGTGGAAATCTGTGTGTGTTTAGCTGTAATCTCATGGTATTATACTCTGGCCCTATGTGTGAAATCAATTTGAATGAGTTTAAACTCTTGCTATTGTATTGAATCGCTTTGATTTAATTCTATTCTTCTCTTATTTATTTCTATTTCAAATACCTGTGTATAGATTTTGGAGTGATTTGAACTCATGATTGATCTAACTCTCTCTCAGCTACGAAGCTTTGGTTCGAATCAATCCTTTTGCTATATTTTCATATGTATATATATATATATATATCTGTGTTCATTCATTGCTGAGTAACTTTGATTTATACCGAGATTCACATATTTTAATGCTTTGGTCATTGCTGAGTAACTTTAATTGCTGAGTAACTTTGACTACCATGCTTGAGGTAAGTTTAATGCTGAGTAACTTTGATTTAATTTCAATATTTTCTAGGATTTGGAACGATGCATTCATGTGCCCCTCGCGATTTCTGTTCTTCGCAATTTCTTCTTATGATCGATGCATTCAATTTCATTTGGAATTCTGTTCTTCGCGATTTCTTCAAAGGTACTCGATTTGTTCTTCGCGTTTTTCTATCTCCCTCAATTGGTGAATGTGATAATGAAAATACAGCCTGAGACGTGTAATAAGATGTCATAAGAACAAGCATAGGTGATTTATGTAGATTTCTCTAGATTTGAGTTCATCATTTCATTTGATTTGTTTCATGTGCTCCTGCTTTTGCCTTAGAAATGAGTTGTGACTTTTTTCAATTGCAATGGAGAGATTAATTTATTCTTCAAATGCCTCATAATACGCAGTGGAGCACTTCATAATGCATGCCAATGGGATGTTCATGCATGCATTTAATTTGTCATGATTGAATTTCATGTGCAAAATAAAAGAACAGACAGCCACTTTTTATTGACTAATGGACAGCTTCAATAATGTAAAATTCATCCCAGAATGGCAGAATTAAGCTCCCCATTTTTTTTTAAAGCTCCAGCACAACTGTATGGCCATAATCAACGAGACATAAGTACTAAAAGGTTCTACTTGATGGACTGGAGAGGCATGAACTGGAAGTTGATTTGGCTGCTTATTAGAACTGATTATACTGACTCCTTTCTATGTTTTGGTGGAAATCACATTTCTTTTATGTTTATCTTCTTCTTTTTCTTTTTTCTTTTTTTGTGAGCGCTTGTTAAATAGATGGAAGGAAGGAAACATTCATTCCATTGACCCATTTGTGACTTATACTTTGGAGGATGAAAAACTAAAATTTGCTTAACACTGCATCTTAGCTGTGTGAGGAGTTCTATCATGAGCCATTGACCCACTTTTATGCACTGAGGGTTTGCTTATTTGGATTACTGAATCAAACAGAGGAAACTTGAGACTTGCTGAATTCGTGTTATTCTTTTTTCTGTATGAAGATCAGGGAGTACTATTATGCATTTATTCCAAATAAATTACAAATGCAATATTTTTAATGTGCACTTATGGATCCTCCTTGTTTGTTCTATTTGTCAGTACTATACACAGACATGCACTAGTTCCTATATAACCCTTGATTCTTCTGCCCCGTAAATGTGATTTGTTTCATAAACATGTTCTAATTCATTACTATCTCTAGGATGTTACGATACTTTCTGCATGACATTGTTGGCAGAGCTCTAGTTCTAACAATTTTCCGTGCTTTATTTTTGGCTTTAAAACCATAGATTAAGCCCCCAACCTCTCCTGAGGGTCGCTTTACACAAGTACTTTCTGTTGGAATTGGAGGTTCTGCCCTTGGACCACAGTTTGTTGCAGAGGCGTTGGCTCCTGATAATCCTCCTCTCAAGGTATATAATGAACTTGTATTGGAACATTTGTTTTTACAATGAGGTTTCTAATGCTTGTCACAATTTTTTGTCCTTTCTGCAGATAAGGTTCATTGACAATACAGATCCAGCTGGCATTGATCATCAGATTGCACAGCTTGGCCCTGAGTTGGCTTCTACGCTTGTAATAGTTATATCAAAGGTCTGCATGGAAGTCATTTTTTTTGCTGCTGTTGTGTTAGTCGTCACAAATCACAGTTCAAAACACGTTGCTAATATGTTTCCGGTTCCAATTCTACTCAGAGTGGAGGCACTCCAGAAACAAGAAATGGTTTATTGGAAGTACAAAAAGCATTCCGTGAAGCTGGCCTAGATTTTGCAAAACAGGTTTTCATCTCAGGTTCTTGTTTCTGCTTTTATTTAGTTTTCTCAGCTCTTCGGAGTGTAAATGAAATATACTCCCTATTATTATTATTGGTTTGAAAATAGAGTAAAGTTTCTTACTGATTAGCTTTTAGCTCTGCCAAAATTTTTGGGTCCATTTGTCCACTATGGTCAAATGTCTGAGACTCTTATGCACAAGGAACTTTTTTTCTTCAGACTTTCTTACTTTTCATGCTACATGGTCTTTGCAATTGGCTTGATTCGTATGGATTAGGGATGTTTAAATTGTATTATAGGTCCTAAGAGTGACTTGATTTTGTTGTTTATCCTAGAGGTTTGAATACACTCTTCCTTTTTGTCACTACATTTGCTGTTTAGAAGTGTTGGGAGTGTTAGATATATATATTTAGACATAGATATAGTTTTTCAACTACTTATCGAAAAGTTTGTATGTATAGTTACTTGATTGCAGGCATGGCTACTTTTAATACTTATTTACCCTTGGGATTTGTTTATGGTTTGTAGCTTAGCTATAATTGATTATCATTGTCTTCATGTTATACTTGGTAACAAAGTCCAAATTTATGGGATGCACTTGGCAAGTGTTAGAGAACCAGTTGGTTAGTCCATCCCCTTAACTTGTTGCACATCCTCAACAAATTTCTTAGCAAAATTAGCTGAATGGGATTGAGTTATGCTGCCATAAGCCAGATGTTTTGTTTTTTGTTTGTATATTTTTTTCCTGACTGCGAAATGTATGACTTGTTGCTTCATCTATTAGTGTTGCCATGAAGAGTGATGCAGAATGTTATTCATGTCAAGTAAGCAATCTCTCTTTTCTCACCCTGTTTCTGATATGTGGTCATCTTCTGTTTGGTTATGCTAACTTCCCAGCATCACACTTCTATAAGAGCTTTTTTCACATCTTAAATTAAATTAAGGCACCGTATGTTCTGAAGAAGGAATTTAACATTCAAATTTTGGGATTGGGCTGGAAGTTTCCACTTTTCCCATTATGCTCTATCTTGGCCCAGATCGATCATTAAGTCACAGGTCTTTCTAAGAACCTGTACCCATCTTTCTCTGTGCATTTCACTTCTCCTTGTAGTGCTTTACAGAGTCGAGATGCAATTGCTTTTGTCTCTGGCCCACACCCCACCCGTCCACCAACCTGAGTCTGATTCTGCAGTGATTTTTTTATCAGCATCTCAGTCTACAGTGATCTCTATGGCAAAGGATTCAGGTATTGAGTGGCGTGATATGTTACGATCCCACATCGATTAACATAGGCCATGGCCATGTGCATATAAAACTCTTGGGCACTCTCCCCTTACAAGCCGGTTTTCAATGGTGAGTTTTGCCCAAGGGGTTCGTATCAGTAGTTAAGTAATCTTTGGTATTGAAGGGTAGGACGCTGGAGATAAAAACTTAAGTAGGTTTAATTGGAGTTCTTGCATGACTATGGCAACTTATGGGTGCTATGGTAATCTGTGTATCTACTTTGTCATCACAACAGATAACTAGAAAAAAGAATGCCTAATATATAATTTGCAAAAAATCCAGGAAACAAAGCCAAAGGCTATGGTTGGATTTTTGTTTTATCGGTTTAAAGTGGCAATATCTCAACTTGTTGCATTTGCAATTGAAGGAATAGATGAAGCAAGCCCCAGAGTTTTTCTTGTTTTCTTACACTTAAGGGGTGCAAATTTCTGCAATTACATCTCTGCATTAGCTGAATGACTTTCAACTGGGCAGATTACATCTTTTGAGGGGTGGCTAAATGAATTTTTTTAACACTGATAAAATCTTGTCACAACTCCAACCCATTGCCTTCTTGGCATGGTATTTTTATTTATTTACCGTTGAGCCTTTATATTGACATTCCTTGTCTGTGCTATGGATTATGTTCATTTATTAAATTATTATGATTAGATTAGATTCTCAGCATTGCTGTGGATTATGTTCATGTTAATTTGAACATTTGATTAGGTGGTGTTAGTTATGCCATTTTTCTTTTTTGAATTGTAGGCATACAGGAAAGATTCCCATTCATGGTGATGCTTATGCCAAAGCCACTTTATATAGGGATAGATTTCTCTTGTTGCTCCACAGGCTTTCTCGTGATCAGCATTTTTCGAAGCCTGCATTTGATACTGAAAGGTCTTAGTTCGGCAGCTGTGAGGTAATCCGTCTCTCTGTTTTGCACATAAACATATCAAGATTGGAGAGACATATGTTAATTAAAGTATGCTTATTTATGTGTATATGTTGGGTAGATATCTCCAATTCAGAGTCTCATTGGGCTAACAGGGGGAAGATGGGGAAGATGGGTCATGGGCGTTATATCTCAGTTAGAGGATGGCCATTTCTACTTGGAAGACCTCACTGGAACAGTTGAAATCAATGTCTAATGCAATATTCTCTACATGTTTATATTTTTCTCTTTCGAGAGACTTATTGTTTGTTTTGAATGCTTGGATTTGGGCTGCCCCATAATCTCCAAAAGCGAAAGTTCTCATTATAGGCCTTTTTAAATAATGGAAAATAATGCATGAATGTTGAGATTTTTACAAATATGTCTTTACGTTTATTG